>PVIU01027356.1:0-20169 GCA_004026605.1 Ondatra zibethicus | reverse complement strand
AAAGTCTTCCTTGAATTCAACGAAAATAAAGAAACAACATATACGAACCTATGGGACACTATGAAAGCAGTGCTAAGAGGAAAGTTCATAGCACTTAGTGCCCACATAAAGAAAACGGAGAAAGCACACATTAGTGACTTAACAGCACACCTGAAAGCTCTAGAAAAAAAGAAGCAGACTCACCCAGGAGGAGTAGAAGACTGTAAATAACCAAACTGAGGGCTGAAATCAATAAAATAGAGACACAGAAAACAATCCAAAGAATCAATGAAACGAAGAGCTGGTTCCTTGAGAAAATCAACAAAATCGACAAACCCTTATCCAAACTAATCAAAAGGCAGAGAGAGAACACTCAAATTAACAAGATCAGAAATGAAAAGGGGGACATAACAACAGACACTGTAAAATTCAAAGAATCATTAGGTCTTACTACGAAAGCCTGTATGCCACAAAATTGGAAAATGTACAAGAAATGGACAGTTTTTTAGATAAATACCACATATCGAAATTAAATCAAGACCAAGTGAACAGTTTAAATAGACCTATAAGTCGCGAGGAAATAGAAGCTGTCATCAAAAACCTCCCAACCAAAAAAAGCCCAGGACCAGATGGTTTTAATGCAGAATTCTACCAGAACGTCCAAAAAGAGCTAATACCTATACTCCTTAATGTGTTTCACATAATAGAAACAGAAGGGTCATTGCCAAACTCTTTTTATGAAGCTACAGTTACCCTGATACCAAAAATTCTCAATAAAGTACTGGCAAACTGAATCCAAGAACACATAAAAAAAATCATCCATTATGATCAAGTAGGCTTCATCCCAGAGATGCAGGGCTGGTTCAACATACGAAAATCTATCAATGTAGTCCATCATATAAATAAACTGAATGAAAAAAACCATATGATCATTTCATTAGATGCTGAAAACGCATTTGACAAAAGTCAACACCCCTTTATGATAAAGGTCTTGGAGAGATTAGGGATACAAGGATCATATCTTAGTATAATAAAAGCAATATATAGCAAGCCGACAGCTAACATCAAATTAAATGGAGAGAAGCTCAAAGCGATTCCACTAAAATCAGGAACAAGACAAGGCTGTCCACTGTCGCCATACCACTTTAATATAGTGCTTGAAGTCCTAGCAATAGCTATAAGACAAAATAAGGAGATCATGGGGATTCGAATTGGAAAGGAAGAAGCCAAACTTGCATTATTTGCAGATAATGTACATAAGTGACCACAAAAACTCTACCAAAGAACTTCTACAGCTGATAAATACCTTCAGTGAAGTGGCAGGATACAAGATCAACTCAAAAAATTCAGTAGCCCTCCTATACACAAAGGATAAAGAAACAGAGAGGGAAATCAGAGAAACATCACCTTTCACAATAGCCACAAATAGCATAAAGTATCTTGGGGTAACCCTAACCAAGGAAGTGAAAGATCTATTTGACAAGAACTTTAAGACCTTGAAGAAAGACATCGAAGAGGATATCAGAAAATGGAAGGATCTCCCATGCTCCTGGATTGGAAGGATCAATATAGCAAAAATGGCAATTCTACCAAAGGCCATCTATAGATTCAATGCAATCCCCATCAAAATCCCAACAAAATTCTTCATAGAACTTGAGAGAACAATAACTAATTTTATATGGAAAAATAAAAAGCCCAGGATAGCCAAAACAATCCTATACAATAAAGGAATTGCCGGAGGCATTACCATCCCTGACTTCAAACTCTATTACAGAGCTACAGTAATGAAAACAGCTTGGTATTGGCATAAAAACAGAGATGTTGACCAATGGAATAGAATTGAAGACCCGGATATTAATCCACAAACCTATGAACACCTCATATTTGACAAAGAAGCTAAAATAATACAATGGAAGAAAGAAAGCATCTTTAACAAATGGTGCTGGCATAAACTGGATGTTTATGTAAGAGAATGAAAATAGATCCTTATCTATCACCATGCACAAAACTCAAGTCCAAATGGATTAAAGAACTCAATATAAATCTGTCCACACTGAACCTGATAGAAGAGAAAGTGGGAAGTAGCCTGCAACACATGGGCACAGGAGAACACTTCCTATGTAAAACCTCAGTGGCATAGACAATAAGAGCAACAATGAATAAATTGGACCTCCTGAAACTGAGAACCTTCTGTAAAGCAAAGGACACTGTCACAACTTTGCGATACCATCTTACACCTGTCAGAATGGCTAAAATCAAAAACACCAATGATAGCCTATGCTGGAGAGGATGTGGAGTAAGGGGAACACTCATCCATTGCTGGTGGGAATGCAAACTTGTGCAACCACTTTGGAAATCAGCATGGCGGTTTCTCAGGAAATTGGGACTCAACCTACCTCGGGATCCAGCAGTACCACTCTTGGGAATATACCCAAGAGATGCCCAATCATTCTACAAAAGCATTTGTGCCACTATGTTCATAGCAGCATTATTTGTAATAGCCAGAACCTGGAAACAACCTAGGAGCCCCTCAATGAAAGAATAATAAAGAAAGTGTGGAATATATACACATTAGAGTACTACTCAGTGGTAAAAAACAATGACATCTTGAATTTTGCATGCAAATGGATGGAAATAGAAAACACTATCCTTAGTGAGATAACCCAAACCCAAAAAGATGATTATGGTACGTACTCACTCATTAGTGAACCCTAGCCATAAACAAAGGACATTAAGCTTATAGCTCACAAGCCTAGAAAAGCCAAAGAGCAAGGTGAACCCAAAGAAAAACATATATAGATCCTCCTGGAAATTGGAAGCAAACAAGATCGCCAGGCAAAAGTTGGAAGCACGGAGTGGGACAGGGTGGAGGTAGGGGTGGGAGTGGGGGTGGGCAAAGGGGAGAGGGGAGGGAGAAGGGAGAAGGGATGTACTGGGGAGAGCTTGGGGGAGTGGGAGGGTGGAGATGGAGGAAGGGTGGATATTGGAGAAGGGAATAAGATATGCAAGATATTAAGGGAGTCTTTTTAGGATTGGCAAGAGACTTGGCTCTAGAGGGGATCCCAGGTGTCCATGGGATGTCCCCAGCTAGGTACTTGGGCAGCAGAGGATAGGGTGCCTGAACTAGCCTTGTCCCAGAGTCACATTGATGAATATCTTGATCATGACCATAGAAATTTTGTCCGATGGATGGAGATAGAGACAGAGACCCACATCCACATCAGAGCAATGGACCTAGCTCCCAAGGTCCAGTCGAAGAGTAGAAGGTGGGAGAAGATGAGCAAGGAAGTCAGGACCACAAGGGGCTGGTCCACCAATTGAGACGGTGTGCCTGATCTAATGGGAGCTCACCAAATCCAGCTGGACTGGGACTGAATGAACATATGATCAAACCGGAATCTCTGAATGTGGCTGTCAATGGGTGATGACTGAGTAGCCAATAATAATGGCACTGGGACCTGTCTCTTCTGCATGTATTGGCTTTTTGGGAACCTAGTCTATATGGAGGCACACCTTCCTACGCCGGGATGGAGGGGGGAGGGCCTTGGGCTTCCCACAGGGCAGGGTACCCTGCCCCCTCTTAAGGAAGCAGGGGGAGAGAGGAGGAGGAGTGGGGGAGCGGGAGGGGGCTGGGAGAAGGAAAGGAAGTGTAAATTTTTGAATGAAAAATAAAAGAATATGAAAAAAACAAACAAACAAACAAAAAAAAGGAAACTGGGAGTCAACTTACCTCAGTATCCAGCAATTCCACTCTTGGAAATATACCCAAGAGATGCCCAATCATACTACAAAAGCATTTGTTCAACTATGTTCATAGCAGCACTATTTGTAATAGCCAGAACCTGGAAACAACCTATGTGCCCCTCAATGGAAGAATTGATAAAGACAGTGTGGCACATATACACATTAGAGTTATACTCAGCGGTAAAAAAACAATGACATATTGAATTTTGCATGCAATTGGATGGAAATAGAAAACACTATACTGAGTGAGATAACCCAGACCCAAAAAGATGATTATGGTATGTACTCACTCATTAGTGGATTCTAGTAATAAACAAAGGACATTGAGCCTATAGTTCGTGATCCTAGAGAAACTAAATAATAAGGTAAACCCAAAGAAAAACATATATAGATCCTCCTGGAAATTGGAAGCAGACAAGATCGCCGGGCAAAAGTTGGGAGCATGGGGGTGGTGGTGGGGTGAGGGGAAGGGGAGAGAGGGAGAGAGAAAGGAGAAGGGGAGGATTGGGAGAACTTGGAGGAGTGGGATGGTTGAGATGGAGGAAGGGCGGATATGGGAGCAGGGAAGAAGATATCTTAATTAAGGGAGCCATTTTAGGGTTGGCAAGAGACTTGGCTCTAGAGGAGGTTTCAGGTGTCCAAGGGGATGCCCCCAGATAGGTCCTTGGGCAGTAGAGGAGAGGGGGCCTGAACTGGCCTTGTCCCATAGCCACACTAATGAATATCTTGAATATCACCATAGAACCTTCATCCAGCAACAGATGGAGATAGAGACAGAGACCCACATTGGAGCACTGGACTGAGCTCCCATGGTCCAGTTGAAGAGCAGAAAGGGAGAAGATGAGCAAGGAAGTCAGGACCATGAGGGGTTCGTCCAACCACTGAGACAGTGTGACTGATCTAATGGGAGCTCACCAAATCCAGCTGGACTGGGACTGAACGAGCATGTGATCAAACCAGACTCTCTGAATGTGGCTGACAATGGGGGCTGACTGAGAAGCCAATTATAATGGCACTGGGATTTGATTCTACTTCATGTACTGGCTTTTTGGGATCCTAGTCTGTTTGGATGCACACCTTCCTAGGCCTGGATGGAAGGGGAGGGCCTTGGACTTCCCACAGAGCAGGGTACCTTGCCCTCTCTTAGGACTGGAGGGGTTGGGGGGAAGGGTGAATGGGGGAGTGGGAGGGAAATCGGAGTAGGGGAGGAGGTGGAAATTTTGAATGGTATTATTTATAAAGCAAAAAATAAAAAAAAGAAGAGACTAACATCACTGAGGCAAAATCTTCTTGGAATGTTCCTCAGAATCAGCACACAAAAGCTCTCTTCTGGAGGCAGCCAAGGTTGTACCTTATGCTGGCAGTCAAACTTGGCAATGTCTAAGAGCTCCCTAGGTGGTACTGGTTTTGAAGGCATGAGGGGGTCATGGGAAGCAGCTGAAGTTTGGCACCAGGAGAGGGCAGGAGAGAGGCCATGCGCAGCCTCAACTGTAGCAGAAGCACCAGAATTGAAGAGGTCATAGAAGCTGAGGCTTGGCACAATGTGGCAGGATTAGAGTCCCTGAAGAAAGACCATGATGCAACAGTTGCAGTGAAGCCCGCAGCGTTGCGGAGATGGCATACCATGGGCTACTGCCAAGGACAGCAGTCGTCATAAAGTGGAGCCAGCCTGAGCCTAGGAGAGAAGCTGGGAATGTAGAGCTGAAGAAGTGTCCTAGGCCCTTTGGAGTACAGAGGACAGTGGGTAGGTCCCACAAGTCTGACCCCAAGTTTTACATTGGTGAACTTTAGTTTTGCTTTGATTTGTGACTGTGCTATGGTTCTTCCCTTCTGGATAAAGAAAATATTTAATTTTTTAGTATACAGAAGTCTGCAGTTAAGACATTTTAGATTTTTACAAAAACTTTGGATATCTCTGATTTTAGAGAGATGTTAGGCTTTTCAAATATTCAAATATTTTAAAGAAAACTTTTAAAGTGTTTGAATTTTTAAAGACTGGGCATTTAAAATGTTGTAATGTTTTATATTGTTGTATTACTATGACATCTTGGGGACAGATGAGAAAAAGGAAAGGTTGTAATTGAATATTGATGTTTGTGTGTCAAGTTGACAAGGTGTCAGTTGTCCTGGCTAGATTTTTGTCAACTTAACACAAAGTAGAGTCATTTGAGAAGAGAGAATCTCTACTGAGAAAATACCTCTATAAGATTTGCCTGTAGGTAAGCCTGAAGTGCACTTTCCTGATAAATACTGAGTCGAGTGGGCCTAGGTTACTGGGAGTGCTACTTCTGGATGGATGATCCCGGACAGTATAAGAAAGCAGGCTGATATGATTGTGTATCCTTTGGGGATAGGCCCAGGAGTGGTATTGCTGGATCTTGAAGTAGATTGATTCCCAGTTTTCTTAGAAACCACCACACTGATTTCCAAAGTGGTTGTACAAGTTTGCACTCCCACCAGCAGTGGAGGGGTGTTCATCTTACTCCACATACTCTCCTTGGTAACATTTACTCAACTATGTTCACAGCAGTATTATTTGTAATAGCCAGAACCTAGAAACAACCTAGATGCCCCTCAACAGAAGAATGGATAAAGAAAATATGGTACATTTACACAATGAAGTACTACTCAATGGTTAAAAAAAAATCTTGAAATTTGTAGGCAAATGGACAGAACTAGAAAAAAACATCCTGAATGAGGTAACCCAGACCTAGAAAGACAAACATGGTATGTACTCACTCATAAGTGGATATCAGATGTAAAGCAAAGAATAACCAGGCTACAATCCACAGCCCCAGGGAAGCTAGGTAAAAAGGACTCTAAGAAAGACACACATGGAGGGCCCCAGGAAAGGGAAATAGTTAAAATCTCCTGGGTAAACTGGAAGGGGAGTAGAAGGGGGATGGGTACATGAGGAACCAAGATGGCAAATTGGGGGAGGGATGAAGGAGAGGAACAAGAGAGACATATTGATAGAGGGAGCCATTATGGGGTTAGAGAAAAACCTGGTGCTAGGAAAATTCCCAGCAATCCACACGGATGACACCAGCTAAGACTCCTAGCAATAGTGGATAGGGAGCCTGAACTGGCCTTCCCTGTAATCAGATTGGTGGCTACCTTAATTGTCATGATAGAACCTCCATCTAATAACTGTTTGAAGCAGTTGCAGTGATCCACAGCCAAGCACTGGGCTGAGCTCCTGGAGTTCAGTTGAAGAGAGGGAGGAGGGATCATATAAGCAAGGGATGTCAAGACCATGACTGGTTAAACCACAGAGACAGCTGACCCAAACTAATGGGAGCTCATGGACTCTGGACTGACAGCTAGGGAACCTACATGGGACCGAACTAGACCCTCTGAATGTGGATGCCAGTTAGATGGCTTGATCTGTTGGGGGAGGAGGGCCTTGGCAGTGATACCAGGATTTATCCTGGGTACATGAACTTGTTTTTCGGAGCCCATTCCCTAGGGTGGGATACATTGCTCAGCCTTGATACATGGGGAAGGTGCTTGGTCCTGCCTCAAGTTGGTATGTCAGACTTTGTTGACTCCCCAAGGGAGGCCTTACCCCCATTGAGTAGATGGGGGGTGGGGCGGGGGAGGTGCAGGAGGGTGGGAGAAGGAAGTGGGGTTGGTATGTAAAATGAAAAAATAATTTTAATTAAAATTATTTCAATATCTTTGATCAATGAGTATATTTCCTCTATAGTATCTTCAGCGCCTTAGATTCTTTCTTCTATCTCTTGTATTCTGTTGGTTATACTTGTCTCTGTAGTTCCTGTTCGTTTACCCAGATTTTCCATATCCAGCCATCCCTCGGTTTGTGTTTTCCTTAGGTCTCCATTTCGGATCTTCAAGTCTTGAACTGTTTCCTTTACCTGCTTGATTGCTTTTTCTTGGTTTTCTTGGTTATCTTTGAGGGATTTATTAATTTCTTCTTTTTGTTTGTCTTCCATTTCTTTAAGGCAGTTTTTCACTTCCTATTTATGGGTCTCCATCATTTTCATGAGGTTACGTTTAAAGTGGATTTCTTCTACTTCTTCTGGGTAAGGATGTTCAAGGCTTCCTGTTGCCTGTTCGCTGGATTCTGGTGTTACCATGTTGCTTTTCAGGATGTTGGAGGAATTCTTGCATTGGCGCCTGCCCATCTCTTCCTTCCAATGAGGCCAGCAGAGTCTCTGCTGTCTTGGTCCAGTCTTTGCTGTGGCTGACTGTGTACTTAGGAGTTTTTCTTGGTCTGCCCTCTCTTAGGTCCCCTCAGCACTGGAGCAGGCTCTCAGATCCCCTCCACCCTGAAGCAGGCTGTGTTGGGGGATCCAAGAACCTAGCAGATGAAAAGGCGGGCTTGGGGGCAGGGTGGAATGGGGTAAAGAAAGCCAGCAGCAGGGAGCACACTCTGTTGGATGGCTAGAAAGGTTTAGGGAATTGGAGGGGGCCTGGATTCAGTCCCCCGAGACTGTCCCAGAGAGTGGCTATTCAGACTGTCCGGCCGTGTGGCCACTTACTCATCTCTCCGGATCTCCTCAGCACGGGAGCAGGGTCTCTTCCTCGCAGGCTAGAACCTTTGTCTGGCAACAGATGGAGACAGAGACAGAGACCCACATCGGAGCACTGGACTGAGCTCCCAAGGTCCAGTTGAAGAGCAGAAGGAGGGAGATGACCAAGGAAGTCAGGACCATGAGGGGTTGGTCTACCCACTGAGACAGTGTGCCTGAGCTAATGGGAGCTCACCAAATCCAGCTGGACTGGGACTGAACAAGCATGGGATCAAACTGGACCCTCTGAATGTGGCTGACAAATGGGGCAGACTGAGAATGATAATGGCACTGGGATTTGTCTCTACTGCATGTACTGGCTTTTAGGGATCCTATTCTATTTGGATGCACACCTTCCTAAGCCCGGAGGTAGTGGGGAGGGCCTTGGACTTCCCACAGGGCAGGGTGCCTTGCCCTCTCTCAGGACTGGAGGGGGAGGGGGAAAGAGGGTGTGTGGGGGAGTGGGAGGGAAGTGAGAAGGGAGGAAGTGGAAATTTTGATTGGTATTATTTATAAAGTAATAAAAAATAAAAAATAAATGAATAAAATATTTCAATATCCATAAAATATAGACAAATAAAGTAATATCATATGCAATGCATCATATCAAATAAATCAGGTAGCCTTTTCTTCCCCAAGACTACCTGTTATGATGCACCACAGTGGAAATAATCAACTACAGATGATCAGGGCATCACTCAATCCCCACAAGAGAGCTTGTTTGTGAAACAGATGTGAATTAACAAAGAGATCCATAGTGGACAAAGCACAGAAAGTAGGAAAGTTTGGAGCACTCAGTCCTAAATGGGATGTCTCCATCCAAACCCTCCCTCGAGGCTCAGAGATGCACGCAGGAGAGGAGGCAGAAGGACTGTAAGAGCTCTCAGAGGTGGTGGGTGACTCCAAGGAAATAGTGTATGTTTGTATGTAACAAACGCTGACTTAGGTTAGTAAAAAACCCAGTTCTTGGTGCTATCTAGAACTCAGCCAGTATTTGCCCAGGAAGAAAAGGGAAGACTGGCATATTCCATAAGGTAAGGGTGTGTTTATGTCTGAGTATGTGTTTACTTTCACACACATTACAACAATAGGGAGTTTGACAGGAAAAAATTCTTGAGAAAAAAAAAAGCAAAGTTTCCAGCTTTCATCATAACTTACTCATGTGATATTTGGGGAAACACATTGAGGTTTTCTTTAAAACTAAAACATGTGTTATCTGAGGGAAATTCTCACTAATGTCTCTTCCTTCCTCTCAAAGCCTTTCAATAAATCCAACAAGAGTCTTCTTTTTGCTGGGGTAGAACTAGAGGTTCTAGCTGCATGAGCCAGCCCTTCCTTATTAGTTCCATCATTCTGAGTTCTATTCCTTTTACAAATAATGCCTTGAAATTCATGTGGAAAGCAGCAGCAGACCGAACAAACACTGGTCACCCTTACTAATGAAGATCAACATGGGAAAGCTCTCTCCTGTTTAATTTCTCAGTAAACAAGCAGAGGTTCTTCAGGGCTTTGAAACAGTCCTGCAGTATCACCAGGCCTAGCCTGGCACTCAACCTCCCTCAGCCTCCAGCTTCCAGGATTATAGATGATCGCTATCATGCCCTGTTCTAGATATGGGAGCTTGTTACTCTACAGTACACTATGGAGCATGCCAACATAATGAGGTGATATTCAGGGTATGATTAATGACATTGGCACTAGAGAGAAGCCAGTTGGTCGTAAGTGCACAGATGGAACAGTGCCCCTGCCTAGTCTCTCCAGAACACTTCCTTTGGCTTCATGAATCTGATACAAACAACCTTGAGAATGCCCTACCTCCTTTCTCTTTGTTTTCTTTCTTTAACATAAGTTCTTCTACATCACCCAGCCTGGCTTCAAACTTGCAGTATCCTGCCTTTGCTCCCCAAGTGTTGAGTGCTGCTAAGATTGCAGGACTATACCATCAACCCTGGCACATTATGCATTTTAAAGCAAACAAAGCAGACTTAATTACTATCAATAGACAAGTGGGTTAATTAATGTGCAGTGTTTACATATCCCAAATCACATGAAGAAGTTTTAATTTTAAATATCCTCTTTGAAAACTTTACCCAGTATAGATTTATGCTATACAACAAAATTATACAACACTACTAATTATACAAGACTTTAGATGATGTTTTGCTGCCTCAAGTCTCTTCTCTTCTCATGTAATAGACTGCTGTTCTCCCAAACTTTGCTGGCCTGTATCAAAATGACCCACTTGGGTGCCAAGACTGTTCTGCAGAGTAGACATTTTTGAGTTTGATTCCTTGATTCTAAATGTTACAAGAGAACAACTGGCTGCCAATTGTCCTCTGACCTTCACCCATGGCTCCCACAAACAAACTCATAAATATAAAAACAAAATAAATATAAAATGAAAATAATTTTAAAGAGAGATTCAAACATACCAGAGAGCCCTTCATAAGGGAAATGGCTAAGGTTTTTAACTAAGAAGGCTCACCTAGACCCTACACACAAAACCATGTGCTAAAATAACCAAGCCACTTGAAAGAATGTAGAACAAAATATATGGGTTAATTTTAGTTACAAGAGCTAGTGGGACAAGCCTAGGCTATTGGCCGAGCTTTCAAAATTAATAAGTCTGTATGTCATAATGGGGAGCCAACAGTCCCAATGAAAAAGGCCAACTACATATACCTGTGATTGTTGCTATGCAGAAAAGAACATTGCTCAACATTCAGCATTCACAGAAGTTTCTAATTATCAAACTAAACTAGCACTTTACCAATGAGCAGGTGGCTTGGCAAAATGCCACCAAAGCCTACTACTTGGTACTCATCAATTTCTTTAACTCTCCAAGGAGTGTTTTCTAGTGGAATTAAATCTGCTACTAATTTCCAATGGAAA
Organism: Ondatra zibethicus; assembly: GCA_004026605.1. Classification (NCBI taxonomy): domain Eukaryota; kingdom Metazoa; phylum Chordata; class Mammalia; order Rodentia; family Cricetidae; genus Ondatra; species Ondatra zibethicus. Next base: position 9,019 of record PVIU01027356.1, on the reverse strand, counting down.
ACTCCACACTACCATGGTAAAAGAAATGTGTAGTCACTATACTGTACTGGCAAAAAAGTAGACACTTAGGAAGCCAGCCGTGGAAAGCAAAAGCCCATCCCAAAGGACTTGAGAAAAAACTGGTGTACAAAATAAGATGCATATTTCTTAGATAACAAATTCCATGTGAATGAGGCTCTGTGAAAACAAGAATTCTGGAGACAAACATCTTTGAGAAATGCTTTCAGTATACATATTATATAGGATTTATAGCTCTTAGTAGTCAAGAAGAAAATGATTTGCCTTTGATGCAGTGTTCCAAACTTCTCTGACCACAAATCTTTGGGGGTAGAATGTTTACTGATAATCCAAGGAACTCAGTCTCTGAAGAACATATTTTGTAACTGTCACCTTAGGATAGTTGTCCAGGATCTTCAGCTAAATTATTAGTAATATAGAGCAGTGGTTCTCAGCCTTCGAGTTATGACCTGTTTCACAGGGGTCATATATCAGATATCCTTCATATCAGATATTTACTTTGCAAAATTACAGTTATGAAGTATCAGTGAAAATAGTTTTATGGTTGGGGTCACCACAACATGAGGAACTCTATTAAATGGTTTCAACATTAGGAAGGTTGAGAACCACTGCTTTATAGTAAACCAAGCTCAATCAGGGTCAATCTTCTACTTAAACTTATACAAACTAAAGTAATACCATTTATAATGCCTGATGTGGTGATTTCAACTACTTGGGAAGCTATAGTGGGAGGACCAAAAGGTCATGGCTAGCCTGAACAAGACACTGTCTCAATAAAAAATTAAGGAGGACTAATTGGGAAGAAAAGGGGTTTAGAAATAGAATAGGATGAGCGAGGGTAACTAAGATGGGGTGAATATGATTCAAATATATTACTTACATGTACAAAAATGTCATAATGAAACCTATTATGTATAGTTAACATATGCTAATAAAAAGATGAGATAACTAATAGTGAGAAATAGAAAAAAGAGGTCTATTTGATGTGGCCACATTGGAAAAAGGAATAAGAAAATGAGGCCCAGAAACTCCCAAAGCCATTTTGGGAAACTGACATGGTGTTTAGGTTTAAATAGAGGATATAAGGTGTGTATAATTGAGTCTAGTCAAGATTTGGTCTCACTCATCCTTGAACTATCACTGAGTTGGGTTCTGGTCTGTTAAACAGTTTAAAATCTTTCCCTGGGAGACAAATTTCTTCTCTGGTAAGTACAAGGTTCCAGCCTTTCTCCTCCCCCAGCTTGAGATTTTGGGGAAGTTTTTTAATCCTGTGGAGTCTCTTGTTTCAATAGTTTGACTTTAAAAGGGAGGTGTTAAGTATCTCTTTAAAATGTCTCCTCCCCTGCACCCTTTCCAAGCTACTTCTAAGAATTCTAGATGCAGCCCACCTTGTATAGTGTGAATTAGATTCCACTTAGAGCTGTCTCCAGGACCCATTTTCAGGACATTCCTTTCCTAATCCCAAACAATGTCACATACTATAAATACAGAACATGGCATTTAAACTGTTTTAAATACATAAGGCTTTTCAAGACAATGAGACATGTCTGCTCCTGGTGGCATCAATCTACTTCATAAAAAGGTAATAGGCATTGAAGAACCGCTGATTGAATTTTACTTCCTTTGTGGCAAAAGCTAGTCATCTGGATAAGAAATGTCCTTGCCCTTGCCTTGACTGCTGACAGTATGCTATCCAAATTGGATAAGCAGGGCATAAAAGAAAACTGACCAACTTTGCCAAGACAAGGTGGGATAGTCCTTCAACATTCCTGCTTCACAAAAAAGTCTGTCAGGTAGTCTAGGCCTATACACCAAAGATGGATGCCCCAACCTTACAGAGGAACCTTGGGTGATTGTCCAGGAAGCCAGATATGTTTCTTATTGTCTTGGAAGTTGCTTGCTCTTCACTTCCTGTTTACTCAGGTAATATTATATCCTCGGGTCTTCAAAGGGATTGAAGACTAGATAGTTAAAGTTGTAAAATTTTCCTTGTTACCAAATTCAGAAAAGAAATTACATAAGAGATGCAAAGTTTATAAGGTGGAAAAACATAAAAGTATAAAAAGTTGTTTATCTAAAAAGATGTTTTACAGTCTAAAAAGATATTTTAGGATGGTAATACAAGTTATGGTAGAAAATGGTTTAGGAATAAAAATTTTATATTCAACAAGATACAGAGTAAGTTCCAGGACTGGCTCCATATACAGGTGAGAAACTCTGTCTCAATAAAACAAAAAAATAAAACAAACAATATTTTCTCCAAATATACCAAATACAAATGGACTGGACATGTAAATATAATTCTTACCTGATAATGTTTGTTGTATATAGTTTTACTGTGTTGAGTTAAAACCTTTCCTTTTTATTTAGACAAAAAGGGGGAAATGTTGTGGAATAAACTTTTTGTACACTGTGAAGCTGCATTACTCTGACTAGTTTAACAAAAATCTGAACAGCCAATAGCTAGGCAGGATTTCCAGGCACAGAGGATGCTCAGAAGAAGGGTGGAGATGCCAGGACACAGAGCAAGCAGCATGGGCATTACAGCATAAAGGTAACATAGCCACATTAAAAAAACATAGATTAGAAGAAATGGGTTAATTTAAGCTATAAGAGCTAGTTAGAAACAAGCCTAAGCTATCAACCAAGCTTTCATAATTAATAAATCTCTGTTTTATGATTTGGGAGCTGGCTGAAAGGACAGAGAAAGGCACATAACAGTACACCTTTTATTGAACTATTTACTATGCAACATGTCTCTCCTTAAGGAGATCACAAAACCATGGCATTCAAAAACCTGGGGTTTAACTCTTCAAGGGGAAGCTAGTTTACTTTCAGCAAGCTTGAGGATGTGCTTCTATATGCAGTCAATCAGTCTCAGCTTCTGTTGGCATTGTGTAGAGCATCCATGATGGTTTTATTGTACTCTGCAATCTGCTTCATTACATTTTTAATAACTGGCTGGTAATCACTCTCTTGACTCTTGGTTGCTATGACTAATTACACAGTTAAGGAGGAACAATGTCAGTAAAAAACAGTAGTCTGTGACTCAGAAAGGAACTGAAGCAGACTGGGTATTTATCACAGTGAATGTAGACAGTACATAAAAAGTACAACTAGAATAATTTTAAGATATATCTTATTTTAACAAAGCATAAGTTGAAACAAAAAGGCCAAATAAAACTTGTTTCAAAAAATTAACTTGCAATATAAACACTTTTGATTCTTTAATGTCAGCTTGCTCAATCTAATTCTACTCTCAGAACAATCAAGCATTTGGAAAAACTATTCTCTGTAATGTCACACAGAATTTCAGGCAAGTCTCTTAGACTTCACTGTTTCGGAGTCATGTGGATTTATGTTGCACAAAGCTGGAATGCTGGACTTTTAAACACCCCATGAATACCAAAATCTGCCTTTCAAAATGAGCTGTCTGAAATAGTATGACTAGAGTCTCTAGAGCATCCTAACTAGAAGTAAGCTGAGGTGCTTGCTGCCTGTGAGGTAAGCTCAGTAACACCCTAAATGAGTCCCATGGCACCAATGAGTAGGATTTTGTTCTGAGGACAGATGTCCTTAAATAAGTCAAAGGGAACAGGAAACAAATTCTGGAGAGACTGTTGTGATGTCACAATGTATGCCCTTAGCAACTGCTGCCTCTTAGATAGAACATGAAAGATAAGATATAAACATCATCTTGGTAGAAATATGATGCAGTTGAATCAACTATAACACAAATGAACTCAGAGGTCAAATTTCTTATGATCCTAACTGGTTACCACCCTTTGCCGTTCAGACAGCCAAGTTTTAGCATTATAAACAACTAATACCTATAACTATATCTAAACTCTATGAGTACAAACTGTTTTAGATATGATAAAAATTAAGGCTTAAGCAGATCAAGAGAACTGTCTAAAAAGACTGTAGCTTAGCAGTGATAAAATCAAACATTCAAAATTTGATAATCTGACTCTATAACATAATGCCCTTAACCACTATCCTATATGATAACTTCATACTTGGGGTAATTCCCAAAATCAGTTTTCTCATAGATACTCTGAGTAAACAACCTCTAGCGACTACAGAGCAGAAAGTGATGCTAATCTTTATGACCCCCATATTAGTTCAGAGTTCTGTACATAACAAGTATTTGTAAGGACATATTAAGCCAGTTTAAAGGATACACTCTTTCATCACGAAATTATTTTGTTCGAGGTGCTGCCACTTCCTTTCCAAATTTGTAAGCTAGAAACACAAAAAAAATGAATGTTAACTGATTCTCATATTCAAAATTATTACACATCTCTTTGAGACGGTATGAAAAATAACACACAACTTTAAATCATAACAATTCCTTGCATTCTATTCAATAAAGTGAGAGTTGCCAGAGAAGAAACTTCAGTTAGATTAGATCATACAATAGCTATATTTAGGACAAAACTAAATTCTATAAAAGGTTTTACATCATTTATTTTAACTAAAAATAGTAAAAATGTCTATCAGGCCAATAAGCATAAGACAGTTTATAACTTTCTGTAAAACAACTTAAAGAAAAATGTGACACAATGGGAATCTCTCCTTGAATTCTGGAAGTCTAATGCCACAAAGGTAATATATATTCTAATATTGTCAAAGGTTCAGTCATATAGGAAAAACTTCCTTATTTCCAAAGCTAAGCTTCCTGTCTCGTTTCACAGGCTATGATAAGGGCAGAGCTGCAGTGTGAAGATTGTAAGAGTCTGTGAAAAGCTGGCCCTGCTACAATAATTCCTGCATCAACAGGAAACGAATGTGGATATTACATTGATGGTTGCTTCCTCAGAAGACAATTTCACTGTTACAGAATTAAATTGTTTTTCTGATTTAATTAACCTTGTAACTCTGGGTTATGGTTTTTCTTTTTTAGGATACACACAGTTTTCCCTAAGCAAAGGACTGTCTGGAAAATGAAACACTAAAATAATATTCTCCTTGGACATCTCAAAGAAGTAATGGACATTTAAAAGAATATGGTAAATGAAGAAGCAAGAAAAAATGTTTCTTCTAATTCTCACTTAAAGATTATTTTCAGGGTGATCATATCTATCCTATTGTTTCCTCTAGAGAGGTAAATTTGGATATCAGGATGAAATCATGGCTAACTGTGTAAAATATGTGGCCCTTGAGCTAGAACTTATCAAATCAAATCTATCTGTCATAAATAAGACCTCGAAGTTAGGATGACCCTTAGGGAAGCAGTCAGCACATTTTGGCAATAAATCTTTAATAATCTTTTGCAAAGTCAAGTACCAGACATGTTCCTTTTTGTTCTCATACGGCAGCAGACCTTTTAAGTGCTATACAACTGATATAAAAACAACACCATATCAAATGCCTTTTACATCCACATTACTGGCTTGCTTTGACATTTACCATTAAAATACCAATTTTGAAAATCTTGTTTTATCTCTATAGCTTATTCAAATAATATATTATATAAAATTATTTATAAATATTAAACTTTTTAAGAAAACAGTAATAAAAGATTTAGAGACAAGGATTTGATTTAATTAGCCAAGATTAACAAAATACAAAAATACAGAGATATATTTAAAATTGTGGCTTACATTATGATTTAGGGAAAAGCAACTAACCAATGGTGTCTGCCCAGCGCCTTAGATCATCTATGTAGGGAGGAGGAATGCCAACAGTTGAAACTGAAAAGGCAGTCCTCTTCCTGCAAACCATCCCCACAACACAACGTACTGACAAAACTCTTGGGTTTTCCTCTAGCACTCATCCCCACTCAGCAAACTTTTACATTGCCAATTACAAATCCATCTGTAGGTTTTTAGATTATGAAGTAGAGACAGACGGACAGAGAAACCAGATACATTAATTAGTGATTTCTAAACTTTAATGGTTACTGCAAACTCTTATAAGATTCTATTTCTTTCCGTAGAAATGTAAAGTATCTTTTTAAACTCTATGTCCATACATTGCAATAGCTAAGAGAAACATTTTTTAAAAGGTTAAAATGTTTAAGAAAATGTTTAAAGACTGTTTTTAATGGATTTACTTTTGTAAGAATATGATGTGATGAATTGACACAAAGAGGAAAATGCCTCCAAGTCTACACACACCAATGTATTAGAAATGGTCATTTCTGGGTAAGAGAGAATAACATGACCTGATTTTGTTTTTTGTACCTTGATCATACTACTACAAACATTGGGGAATTTCATGCATTTACAGTTTTCAGTCACAGCCTGATTAGACATGACTGTTGCTAGAACTTTCTTTGGGCTAACAACCAGCTCCCAATAAAGACATGGAGACTTATTAATTATGAATGCTTGGCCTTAGCTTATGCTTCTCCCACTAGCTCTTTTAACTTAATTTAACCTGATTCTATTCATCTACATTTTACCTCAGGACTTTTACCTTCCTTTCATTCTGCATGTCCTACTTTCCTGCTTCCTCCATGTCTAGCTGACTGGTGGTCCCTGGTACCTCCCCGGCATCTCTTTTCTTTATCCCTGACCCCAGCCTAAATTCCTCCTCCTTACTTTCCTTACTGGCCCTGCCCTGAAGTCCTGCCTATACCTCCTTCCTTGCTATTGGTGATTCATCTTTTTATTAAACCAATCATTAGGCAGGCAAAGTAAAACAGCAACACATCTTAATTACACAAATGTAACACACCTTTACATAGTTAATTATTCCACAACAGAAACAGATACAACACATCTTTATGTAATTAAACAAATACCGTGCAACATAAACAAATGCAACACACCTACGCATAGTTAAACAAATGGCCATAACCAATCCTTTCCTGCCTGTAACTACTCACTTTGAATACATCACATAATGCTTCATTAGGCAATTAGAAAATACTATATATCTAGCACATGCAAACTAGTAACGTGGTGCCAGAGACAAAGTAAACTGGATGGACAGCGTACCCTCTGAGAGTCCATAATCTATAGACCTCAAACACTGTTCAGATAAGTACCATGACGATGAGTAATATGAAAAGTGTAGTTATGTGTCTATAGGGATATGAATCAAGAGCTTCAAGAACAGGACTGCTCTACATAGTATTATTAGAACAGCTGAAGACTAGAAATTACCTAATGTCCAATAAGAGACTGGTTCTGCAAACTATGCTTTATCATGTAGTAGTATATTATGTACGAACTCCAAACATACACAGTGGCATGCATACACACACACACACACACACACAAAGTAGACAAACAGATGCCAGCTGCACTCTGAGTTTAATGCTGCTCTCAGCCCTCATCAGAAAGGCTTCTGTTTGCACGGGGCTGCAGTTAACTCAAAGACTTACAGATGAACAAAGTGAGGAGGCGCATGAGCCCTAACAGGACATGTACATCACATGCCTCAATCCATCCCCTCAAGGCTCAGGGAAAATTGTGGAAAGAGTGGAAATTATGTACATGCAGAGGCTGTGGATGAGTACTGAAAAACAATGTTTTCTGGAAATGACACAGCAATTGACTCATGGACTCAATACAGCTGTATGCACAAGACTGGTCCCATCAAAAAGGGTTCACCGGGCCACACCCCAGAAAATGTGGGCAGTCAGTGGGTACTGCAGGAAGGACTATCATTTTGCTCAGTGGTGGAACAACTAATAAGATGACCATGCCTCAGGGAGCTATGCGAAAAAGGAGGCCTAAAGATTTTAAGAGTCAGTGGGGATGAAAGACACCAAGGCAAGAATGCCTTCAGATACAACAGGACTGAGGCTGATATGAACTCAGAGACACTGTGGCAGCACGCATAGGGCCTGCACAGGTCCAAAACCGGTGGAGTCTCAGCGCTGAGAGGGAAAGCAGACATGAGCCCCCATTCCTGATCCAGAAGCTACTTCCAAATGTCAACTACTTGCCAAGGGAAAATTGGTGTTTTCCAATGAAGTCTCTCTAGGTATATAAACCACACTTAACAGCAGGCCTGAAGTAGATAGCCCAAACCAAACAAACTCAATATTTTTGGAGAGTTTTGGTCTCATAATGCTTTGTTTGGATTTTTTTAACCTTATTGATCTTTTGCGTATATATAATGGTTTCTAATTTTGTGATTTTATGGGTTGTGTGTGTGTGTGTGTCTCATCCTTTTTCTTTGTTTTCTCTGTTTTCCTGTTTGTTTTATTCTGGTTGGTTTGTTTTACTTGCCTGTTCATTTTCTAAAGAGAGAGAGAAAGCAGGTGTAGAGTTGGGTGAGTGGGGAAGTAGGAATGATCAGGGAAGAAATGAGGGGGGGCAAATCATAATCAGAATTTATTGTATGAAAAACAATTATTTTCAATTAAAAAAATAAGTTTCCCATGCTGTAATAAATAACACCCCCAACACCCTCACACAAGCAATCTTAAGCTCAGTGTGTATAAAAATATACCACAGTGGGACAGGGGTTGCTAGGGCAAAGGGTTTCAGTGGGGGAGGAGGAAAAAGAGTGGGCGTGTGAAAGCTCCAGAGAGACATGTATGAAAGTATCAAAGAACAAAAATAAATGGAAACAACAACAGAAAAGTACGGAGCTAAACACACAGGGAATGTGTGTATATACATTTGTATCTATACATAAAAGTGTATATGTGGGTGCCTTGGACACATACTTTACTCATTTCAAAATGACAAGAAAATCTGTCTGTCATTGGACTTTATGTTTTTCTAGTTGTTGTGGAGTTTCAACAGAAGTTAGAAGTTTTTGTTTACTTTTGATAAATTTTAAAGCAATCACCCAGAGTGGTGCAATGGCCATGCCCAGAAAGCACATTTTGTAAAACCGGCCTTGCAAGCTCCACGGGGAGCAGAAGCCAGGAGCAAACCCAGTCCTGGGAGTCAACCCAGTCCTGGGACACTAGCTGATAAAGACTGAGCCAACGAACTGACTCAGAGTCTGCGATCTCCACCGGAAATGGAGTGGGACTAAACCAGTTACCTAAGACACAGACACAACAAGCTCCACCAGGAGCAGTCCCAGG
>PVIU01027355.1:0-20617 GCA_004026605.1 Ondatra zibethicus | reverse complement strand
AAAATGATAATTGAGATGAAGATTCTCATATCAACTCATAGCCACTTTTGCCGCTGACAAGTTCATAACAGCTTGAGTATGCACACACACCTCAGTAGAATCTATCTTTATCCAGTTTCTTGAGTATGCACACACAGCCCAGTAGAATCTCTCTCTATCCTGTTTCTTGAGTATGTACACACAGCCCAGTAGAATATATATTTACCCTGTTTCCTGGGCTTCCCTATTGTACTATTTTAGCCTCCTTCCTGTAAAAACAAAGACTGCCAGCAATCATCTCCACTTACGATAGCTGTCGCTCTGACTTAGAGCAATGAGCATTTGTGACATCTAGCTTCCTATTTGCTTAGTTAATAAAAATGCAACTAACTAAATAAGCAAATCCCTAGTGATGTACATTCACTAATGAACCTTCTGAGTTACCTGATTTCAGGTTAACAAAGTATATTGAGTTCTGCTTCTTTAGAGACAGTGTCTTTGGAGATAGAAAGATACATTATTGGATAAAGTCCATTAAGACTGCAGAAGAATCTGATTATACACTAATCTGTAGATTTAGACATAATACATAAATACATAAACAAATATATAATATATTAAAGTGAAATTAAATGTATGGGGACATCTAATAAAAACTTACTATTAAAGCTTGTTATTTGAATTACTTATTATATTCAAGAAATTTTAACTAGTTCAGGAAAATGAAGAAAATACATAAAATTACATAATTAATTGCTGATCTGGAACCAGGTATTTTTTCACAACAACCATGTGTTCCATCTGCCTGAGTGTGACCTCTACATACACCACCAGCTTCAATTGGTGAGTTTCCCCATTCTCATCAACTTAACCATTTCTCTGAACCTGAAGGATTGACCATTGAGCTCCTAGCAATCTGCTGGTGTTCCTAGAAATGGGGGGAAGCCCCCCCAACCATGGCCTTCATGGCTATGGCTGAACCTTTGGCTGACATTCATCTCTGGTTGATTCCCACAGCTAAGAACATGATTGGACAACCCAGGGTAATCCACCTGCCCTAGCAATGAACATGCTGAGCAGTGTGTTTGCCTTGGGGCCCAGGATCCCTTGGATTTTTCCTTTCCTTTCCTTTCCTTTCCTTTCCTTTCCTTTCCTTTCCTTTCCTTTCCTTTCCTTTCCTTTCCTTTCCTTTCCTTTCCTTTCCTTTTCTTTCCTTTCCTTCTGGATCACTCGTCAGTGGTCCCTGCCATGAGAGACTTCTCAGAACGGCCTCTAATCCTCTCTGGCTTCCGAGTCACCTGGACCAGAGCCAGTCAGGCTTCAACACCCTGCCTGTACTGAAGAGACATCCTCCTATAAGCCTTGCGGTGTCATTGTTCTTGTGGGTTTTCATGGTTTCAGCTATTGTTTAGAAGCCATCGAAGATGGACAATCCAACCCCCCCCCCCGATGCCTTTTAGGGGCCCTGAAACCCTAGGCCTTAATACCCTACTTACAGATTCCCATACTTGTCTGTCTTTGTTTGAAAAAATAGCCTTGTTACCTTTTAGATAACAATTTAAAGTGGCCTAATGGCACCTTTGATCCTGGTATTTTACAGGAGCTTTCTAACTACTGTCAGTGCACAGACAAATGGAAGGAGTTTCCTTATATCCAAGACTTTTACTATCTAAGCTCTAAGTCTAAGCCCTTTGTCCTTGCAAGTTGTTCACCTGCTCACATGTTCCTGGCTATGCCATCTGAGCCAGAAGAACCCTCCACTTCTGGTCTGGACCCACATAATGAACCCCTGCCTTTCTAACCTCAGCAGGCAGTTACTTCCACTTCTTCAGCTCCCACTCTGGACCCCGCTAAGGAATCCACGCCTTTCCCATCTCAGCAGACAGATACTTTCACTTCTTCACCTCCTGCCAGCTTGCCACTTGCCTTGCCATCTCTCTCTGTTCATACCCACACCACACAGGCTCCACTGCCCTCTCCAGCTCTCTCTTCCCTCACCAACTACTCCATCAGCCCTGCTGGATCATTCCCCCTCTCTGGTGCCTGGTCGCAGCAGCTGCCTGGTTTAGCACCCACCTTTACCCCTTCTCTCATGCGCTCACATGCTGCTATGGAACCCAACCTTGACCATGCCAAGCTGGTTGAAGTTCTCCTGTTGTGAGAGGTGGCCAGCATAGATTGATTGGTTAGGGTACATGTCCCCTTCTCCCTCTCAGAACTCTTCCATATAGAACAAAAACTGGAGTTCTATACATCTAATTCTACTGTTTCATAAAGCAATTCCAATACATTACCCAGTCTTGCAGTCTCACCTTTCATGATATTTACATGATCCTATCTAATAACCTACTTCCTGAAGAATGCAGGTGAGTTTGGAAGCAGGTCAGACTACATGCAGATGAAGTTTACCAAACTAGAGCAACACACCTCCTTGGGGCAGAGGAAGTCCCTGAGCAGGAACCACAGTGGAATTATAACACCACAGGTGGAATTTTAGCTAGGGACTGGGTTTTGACTTGCCTTCTGGCAGGTCTCCATAAGGTTGCCCTCAAGGCAGTAAACTATAATAAGCTCTCAGAGGTCATTCAAAATATGAAGGAAAATCCTTCTGCATTTTTGGAACACCTCACTAAAGCCCTGTTACAATATACTAACTTAGATCCAGAAACCATGGAAGCCTGACAGTTACTCATGACTCTTTTTTTTCTCAGTGCTACCCCAACATTAAGGCTAAACTTAGACATTTGGAGAAAGGCCCACAGGCAGAATCCTTAGAGTTGGTTTTAAAGGTATACCATATAAGAAATGACAAAACCTGTCATTATCACTGTCACATGATATCCATGGCCTCCTGACCAGCTGAGGCAACAGACCGCCTGGTCTGTGCTGTCCATGCTGTTCCCTTGCCTCCTGGGGCTCAAGAACTACCAGGCTCATGTTTCAAATGTGGTAGAACTGGTCACTGGGCCCGAGCATGCCCTAATCCTCATCTTGCTCCCAGGAGACCTTGTCCAAGATGCCATAGGGAAGGACACTGGGCAGTCGATTGTCCTCATGCACATTGCTGCATGGAGACATCAAACCCAGAAAATTCCCAAGTTGACCTTCTAGGTCTGGCCATGGACGAATGAGGCTGCCTGGGCTCCTTTGACCCAACCACAACCATCATCTGTAACAGAGAGCCATGGGTAAACATCACGGTATTAGGACAGTCCATCTCCTTTCTCTTGTACACCAGAGCCACATACTCGATACTGAGGGAGTTTTGGGGCCCTACCTCTCCTTCTAGTTTCCCTATTGTTGGGGTAGGGGGACAGCCTTATCTACCTCATTAGGCCCCACCACTTAATTGTATTTTCCAGAGTATTTATCTCACTCATTCATTTTAAGTCATGCCAACCTGGCCAGTACCTCTTATGGGAAAAGATTTTTTAACAAAAGTGGGAGCTTCCATTTTGTTTGCTCCTTCCATTCTTGTTACCCCAGATTCACCAGCAGCTCCCCTCCTCCTCCTTCTAGCCTCCCAACCTCCAAAGTTCAATGTGTCTTTTCCTCTTCCAGTCTCTCAGGTGGACCTCAATTTGGGACACCCCAAACCCCTATGTTGCTAAACACCATTTCCCCATCGTTATCCAATCACAAGATCCTACTAAGTACATTACCCAGGCTCAGTACCCCCTCTCTATCCAGAGCCTTAGAGGATGTGAGCCTATTATCTACGGCCTTCTAAGAAAAAAGCTGCTTCACCTCATCTCTTCTCCCTTTAACACCCCTGTACCTGTTGTGAAAAAACTTGACAAATCCTACCGCCTGGTTCAAGACCTCTAGCTCATTAACTCCGCAGTGGTCCCTCTTCATCCTGTAGTGCTTAACTCTTACACACTTCTTTCCACTATCCTTCCAGGAACCTCCCACTTCTCAGTTCTAGATCTCAAAGATGATTTTTTTTCTATTCCTCTCAGCTCTCAATCTCAAAATATCTTTGCCTTCACCTAGACTGACCTTGACACTCACCTCTCCACACAGCTCACCTGGACTATCCTTCCCCAGGGATTCTGGGACAGCCCACACCTATCTGGTCAGGCTTTAGCTTCTGATCTACTCTTATTGTCTCTCCCAAAGTCTAAACTCATACAGTATGTAGATGATATTTTACTTTGCAGTCCATCCTTGGAGATTAGCAAAACTGAAACCTCTGTTCTTTTAAATTTCCTGTCCAAAAAGGGCTATAGAGTCTCATCTTCTAAGGTCCAACTGTCTACCTCTCAGGTAATTTGCTTGGGATTAACTATTACCCCAACCCAAAAAGCTATTACCCTAGACAGGAAAAAGCTAGTTCAGTCTCTGCAGTTCCTTCTTCAAAAGAAGTTTTATCATTCCTAGGAATTGCTGGCTTCCTGAATTCCTGGATCCCCTCTTTTTTCTCTCCTTGCCTGTCCCTTATACAAGGCAGCTCTCAGCTCTCTGCATGAGTCCCTCCACTATCCCATTACTAAACTCTTCCAGAGACTCCGGCCCTAATCCAGGCTCCCGCTCTTCATCTCATAGATTTAACTTGTCCTTTCTCCTTCTGTGTAACATAGAAGGAGGGATATTGGACCTAGGACCTTGGGGTCCTAGGACATCAGCTGGGACTTTCCTTTGCACCTGTAGCATACCTGTCAAAGAAGCTGGACCTCACCACTCAGGGTTGGGTACCCTGCATACGAGCTTTCGTGGCTGCTGAGCTTTTTATTTGTGAGTCAAGGAAACTAACCTTTGGGTCACCCACCACTGTCTTCTCAATCTGTCCCATCTCTTGACTTACAAAGGCTTACAAACCTTACCCCCTTCCCAAGTTCTTTCCCTCTAGGTGGCACTAGTAGAAGATGCCACACTCACTTTCCAATCTTGCCCACCCCTAATATCTAAAATCTCCTCAACCTAACATTAATTATTCCCCATCTCATTCCTGCATAGAAACCTTAGAGGATCTACTGCCCCACCCCTCACATATACAGGAGGGTAAACTGTCCCAGGCCACTTATACCTGGTACACAGATGGCAGCTCCTTTTTATGTGAGGGGACCCGTAGAGCAGGCTATGCCATGGTGTTAGATACTGGGGTGGTGGAGGCACAGGCACTCCTTCCCATACCACTAATCAGCAGGCTGAATTAATAGCCTTTACCCGTGCCTTCCAGTTATCAAAGGGACAATCTTTAAATGTTTACACAGATTCCAAATATGCCTCCTGCTCCATGCAGCTATCTGGAAGGAGCGTGGGCTTCTTACAATAAAAGGAGGATCCATAACTAACTCAGGTTATATTATGGATTTGTTAAGAGCCTCCCATCTCCCCAAAGCTATAGGAATCATTCCAAGGGGAATAACCAGGCTGACCAAGCAGCTAGAACAGCAGCATCACAGAGCTGAAACCTATGTCAGTCACCTCAGGGGGTTCATACAGTAGAACTCACATTCTCGCAGATACCTCCTGACACTCAGCAAATTCTGTCCTACCTACATCAGCTCTTTCATCCTAATTGCCATGCTCTGTTACATTTTGTCAAGGCTTACCTCAACCCACCCCTGAGGACTTAGAGTTCTTAAAAGCTATCACTGCCTTTTGTAAAATCTGTCAAAAGTCAGATCCCAAGACTAAAGATCGTAGCTTCCCTTTTCCCACTCACCAGGCCAGGGGCTCCCTTCTAGGAACTGACTGGCAGCTGGATTTTACTCATATACCTACAGTCAGATGAGTTAAATATATCCTGGTTTTTGTGGACATCATATCTGGGTGGATTGAAGTGTTCCCCACCATTAACAAGAGGGTCCAGACAGTTTCTGATGTTCATCTCCAAAAAATTATCTCCTGGTTTGGAATCCCAATCTCTCTTCAGTCGGATAATGGCCCAACATTTACCTCCCAGATCTCTCAAACTTTATCTAAGGCTCTTAAAATTTCCTGGCATTTTCATAACCCATACCATCCTCAGTCTTCAGGGAAGGTAGAACTAACTAACTGTTCCTTAAAAAATGTTCTTGTTAAGGTGTCACAGGAGCTTCACTTTGACTAGGTAAAACTTTTGCCTCTGGCCTTTCTCAGGCTTAGGGCTCTCCTCCAAAGCCCCCCTTTCCATCTTGCCCTTTGAACTCATGTATGGGAGGCCAGTTTTAACTCCCAGCCTCTCACCTAAAACTTCTCACATTCCTGATCACCTGTGTATTCTGCTGTTATCCCATTTACACTCCCTATTATGGGATTTTACCGACTACTCGTTACCATGTGCCAATCCATGCCCACCACTGATTAAGATAGGAGATCAGAATCTCAGTGGAACTCTGAAACACAGCTTGCACCAATATTGAGGGGACTTAAGAGGTGAGTGAACAGCCACATGGCGGGACACCTCACTCTCTAGGACCTCCACAGTGGGTCAAAACCCTGGGCCCCTTCCCCAACTCCCTAGGCTTTTTTAGCCACCCAGCAGGGAGTTTCCTGCAGGTAGGCTCCCCCAAACCCAAACTCATCCAGAGGCCCATCCAAACTACTAGCTACATCCCACCCCCAAACTCACCTATCCTCCTACAACCTTGGTGCAACTCTGGAACACAGCTTGCTCCAATACTAAGGGGACTTAAGAGGAGAGTGAACAGCCACATGGCAAGACACTCCACTCTATAGTACCTCCACAGTGGGACAAACCCCAGGGCCCCTCCCCAACTCCTTCGCCCCCCCAACTCCTTTAGTTTTTTAGCCAGCCAGCAGGGATTTTCCTGCAGGTAGGCTCCCCCAGAACCCAAACCTGCCCACTGGACTTCCCAAGATACTAGCCATACTCTGCTTAAGAGCTGAGAGCTTGCTATAATACTGAGGGGATCAAGAGCTGCTACAACACTGAGGAGATTAAGAGAGAGCATCAAGTAAGCAAACCATAAGAGACCTCATAGGCTTTCTGAGACAGACATTGACAGTACAGAGCAGATCAAGAAAAACTCCCAAACACTCAGATAGTCACTGCAAGGATTAGACAAAGACACAAAGACACTGCTGGCCTCATTTGAAGGAAGATATAGGTAGACACTAATGCAAGAATTCCTCCAACAACCTAAAAAGCAACATGGTAACACCAGAACTAAGCAGTCACACAACAGGAAGACTTGATCATCCTAACCCAGAAGAAGTAGAAGAAAACTACTTTGAATGTAACTTTATGAAAATGATGGAGACCTTTAAAGAGGAAATGAAAAACTCCCTTAAAGAAATGGAGGAGAAGACAAACAAAAATTGGAAGAAATTAATAAATCCCTCAAAGAAACCCAAGAAACACAAGAAAAAACAATCAAACAGGTAATGGAAACAGTTCAAGACTTGAAAACTGAAATAGAGGTAATAAAGAAAACATAAACCGAGGGAACTCTGGATATGGAAAATCTGGGTAAATGAACAGGAACTACAGAGACAAGTATAACTAACACAATACAAGAGATAGAAGAAAGAATCTCAGGTGCTGAAGATACTATAGAGGAAATAGACTCATTGGTCAAAGAAAACATTAAATCCAACAAATTCTTAACATAAAACATCCAGGAATCTGGGACACTATTAAAAGACAAAACCCAAGAATAATAGGGTTAGAAAAGGAAGAACTCCAGCTCAAAGGCACAAAAAATATATTCAACAAAATCATAGAAGAAAACTTTCCAAATCTAAAGAAGGATATTCCTATGAAGGTACAAGAAGCTTTCAGAACACCAAATAGACTGGATCAAAAAACAAAAGTCCCCTCATCATATAATCAAAACACAAAACATACAGAACAAAGAAAGAATATTAAGAGCTGCAAAGGAAAAATGTCAAGTAACATATAAAGGTAAACCTATCAGAATTACACCTGACTTCTCAATGGAAACCATGAAAGCATGGTCCTGGACAGATGTGCTACAGACACTAAGAGACCAAGGATGCAAGCCCAGACTACTATACACAGCAAAGCTTTCAATTACCATTGATGGGGAAAACAAGATATTCCAACACAAAAACAGATTTAAACAATATGTATCCACAAACCCAGCCCTACTGAAAGTACTAGAAGGAAGATCCCAACCCAAGGAAGCTAACTGCACCCACAAAACACAGGCATCTGATACCCCCCCGCCCCCAGCAAACACCAAAGAAGGGAAACACACAATCACTATACTGAAAAATAACCGGAATTAACAACACTGGTTATTACTATCGTTTAATCCCAATGGACTCAATTAAGCTATATAAAGACCCAGGCTAACTGAATGGATAAGAAAACAGGATCCAGCCTTCTGCCATTTACAAGAAACACACCTCAACCTCAAAGACAGACACTACCTCAGAGTAAAGGGTTGGGAACAGGTTTTCCAATCAAATGGACCTAAGAAACAAGCAGGTGTAGATGTCCTAATATCTAAAAAAATTGATTTCAAGATGTTGTCTCTATCCTGAACATCTATGCCCCTAATACAAGAACACCCACATATGTAAAAGAGACATTTCTAAAGCTTAAACCGTTAATAGTAGGAGACTTCAACACTTCAGTCTCGCCAATGGACAGGTCAACCAGACAGAAACTTAACAGAGAAATCAGAGAACTAACAGATGTCAGGAATTAAATGGACTTAACACACATCTATAAAACATTCCATCCAAACACAAAAGAATATACCTTATTCTCAGCATCTCATAGAACTTTCTCTAAAATTGATCACATACTCAGTAACAAAGCAAACCTCCACAGATACAAAAAAATGGAGTAACTCCCTGTGTCTTATCGGATCACCATGGATTTAAGTTAGAATTTAACAACAATACTACTCTCAGAAAGCCTACAAACTCATGGAAATTGAAGAGTGAAGTACTGAATCACCTCTGGGTCAAGAAAGAAATACAGAAAGAAAGACTTCCTTGAATTCAATGAAAATGAAGGCATAATGTATCAAAACCTGTGGGACACTATGAAAGCAGTGCTAAGAGGAAAATTTTTAGCACTAAGTGTCCACATAAAGAAAATGGACAAAGCTCACATTAGTAACTTAACAGCACACCTGAAAGCTCTAGAAGAAAAAGAAGCAAACTCACTGAGAAGAAGTAGAAGACTAGAAATTGAGGGCTGATAGCAACAAAATAGAAACACAGAAAACAATTCAAAGAATCAATGAAACAAAGAGCTGGTTCTTTGAGAAAATCAACAGGATAGACATACCCTATTCAAAGCTAACCAAAAGGCAGAGAAAGAACACACAAATTAACAAAATAAGAAATGAAAATGGGGACATAATAACAGACAATGAGGAAATTTAGAGAATCATTAGGTCATAATACAAAAACCTGTACTCCACAAAATTGGAAAATGTAAAAGAAATGGACAATTTCTTAGATAGATGACACATACCAAAATTACATCAAGACCAGGTGAGCAATCTAAATAGAACTATAAACTGCAAGGAAATAAAGCTGTCCTCAAAAACCTCCCAACCAAAAAAGGTCCAGGGCTGGATGGATTTAATACAGAATTTTACCAGAACTTCCAAGAAGAGGTAATAGCTATACTCCTCAAAGTATTCCACATAATAGAAACAGGAGGAACATTGCCAAACTCTTTTTATGAGGCTACACTCACCCTGATACCCAAACCACACAAAGACTCAACTAAGAAAGAATTACAGTCCAGTCTCACTCATGAACATAGATGCAAAAATACTCAATAAAATACAAGAAAACTGAATATAAGAACACATCAAAATATCATCCACCATGATCAAGCTGACTTCATCCCAGAGATGCAGGGCTGGTTCAACATATGAAAATCTATCAATGTAATCCATCATATAAATAAACTGAAAGAAAAAACCATATAATCATTTCATTAGATGTTGAAAAAGCATTTGACAAAATCCAACACCCCTTCATAATATAGGTCTTGGAGAGATCAGGGATACAAGGAACATATCTAAATATAATAAAAGTAATATACAGCAAACCAACAGCCAACATCAAATTAAATGGAGAGAAACTCAAAATGATTCCACTAAAATCAGAAACAAGACAAGGCTGTCCACTCTCTCCATACATATTCAACATAGGTTTTGAAGTTTTACCAATAGCAATAAGACATCAAAAGGAGATCAAGGGGATTCAAATTGGAAAGGAAAAAGTAAAACTTTCGTTATTTGCAGATGATACAATAGTATATATAAATGACCCCCAAAACTCTACCAGAGAACTCCTACAGATGATAAATACCTTCAGCGATGTGGTAGGATAAAAGATCAACTAAAAAAAAAATCAGTAGCCTTCCTATACACAAATGATAAAGAAGCGGAGAGGAAAATCAGACAAATATCACCTTTCATAATAGTCACAAATAACATAAAATATCTTGGGGTAGCACTAACCAATGAAGTGAAAGACCTATTTGATAAGAACTTTAAGTCTTTGAAGAAAGAAGTTGAAGAAGATACCAGAAAATGAAAAGATCTCCCATGCTCTTGGATGGGTAGGATCAACATAGTAAAAATGACAATCCTACCTAAAGTAATCTACAGATTCAATGCAATCCCCATCAAAATCCCAACAAAACTCTTCACAGATCTTGAAAGAACAATAATCAACTTCATATGGGAAAACAAAAAACCCAGGATAGCCTAAACAATCATGTACAGTAAGGGAACATCTGGAGGCATCACCACCCCTGACAGCAAGCCCTAGTACAGAGCTACAGTGATGAAAACAGCTTGGTATTGGCATAGAAACAGAGAAATTGACCAATGTAATTGAATTAAAGATTCAGATATTAATCCACACACCTATGAACACCTGATTTTTGACAAAAAAGCTAAAATTATACAATGGAAAAAAGAAAGTATCTTCAACAAATAGTGTTGGCATAACTGGATGTTAGCATGTAGAAGAATGAAAATAGATCCATATCTATTGCCATGCACAAAATTCAAGTCCAAATGGATTAAAGACCTCAATTAAATCTGACCGCACTGAACCTGGTAGAAGAGAAAGTGGAAAGTAGTCTTCAACGCATGGGCACAGGAGGCCACTTACTAAATATAACCCCAGTGGCCCAGACACTGAGACCAACAATGAATAAATGGGACCTCCTGAAACTGAGAAGTTTCTGTAAAGCAAAGGACATAGTCAATAAGACAAAAAGGCAGCCTACTAAATGGGAAAAGATCTTCACCAACCCCACATCAGACAAAGGACTGATCTCCAAAATATATAAAGAACTCAAGAAATTAGACATTAAAATTATACATAATACAATTAAAAATGGGGTACAGAAGTAAGAAGAGAATTCTCAATAGAAAAATTTCAAATGGCCAAAAGATACTTAAGGAAATGTTCTTCTTCCTTAGCTATCAGGGAAACGCAAATCAAAACAACTCTGAGATACCATCCTACACCTGTCAGAATGGCTAAGATAAAAAACACCAATGATAGCTTATGCTGGAGAGGATGTATAGTAAGGGGAACACTCATCCATTGCTGGTGGGAATGCAAACTTGTACAACCACTTTGGAAATCAGTATGGTAGTTTCGCAGAAAATTGAGAATCAACCTACCTCAGGATCCAGCATCACCACTCTTAGGCATATATATACCCAAAAGATGCTCAATCATAGTACAAAAGTATTTGTTCAACTATGTTCATAACAGCATACTTGTAATAACCAGAACCTGGAAACCACCTAGATACCTCTCAACTGAAGGATGGATAAAGAAAATTTGGCACATTTACACATTAGAATATTACTGAGCAGTAAAAAACAAAGACATCTTGAATTTTGCACGCAAATGAATGGAATTAGAAAACACTATCCTGAGTGAGGTAACCCAGACCCAAGAAGATGAATATGGTATGTTCTCACTCATAAGTGGATACTAGCTATAAACAAAGGACATTGAGCCTATAGTTCATATTCATGATCCTAGAAAATTTAAGTAATAAGGTGAACCTAAAGAAAAACATATTTAGATCCACCTGGAAATTGGAAACAGACAAGGTCACCTGATAAAATTGGGAGCATGGGGGTGGGGGAAGAAGAGAGGGTAGAAGAGGAAGAGGAGGGGAGAAGAGGAGGGTTGAGGAGAGTTTGAGGGAATGAGAGAGTCGAGATGGAAGAAGGACAGAGATGAGAGCAAGGAAAGAGATATCTTGATTGAGGGAGCCATTATAGGATTATCAGAAACCTGTCTCTAGAAAAATTCCCAGGAATCCACAAGGATGTCCCCAGCTAAGACCCTAAGCAATAGAGGACAGAGGGTCTGATCTTGACTTGCCCTGTAATCAGACTGATGAATATCTTAAATATCAGCATATAACTTTCATCTATCAACTTAAGGAAACAGAGGCAGATACCCACATTGGAGCACTGGACTGAGCTCCCAAAGTCTAGTTAAAGATGGGAAGGAATGAAAATATGGGCGAAGAGGTCAAGACCATGAAGGGTTCATCCACTGAAACAGTTTGCCTGAGCTCCAAACTCCAGCCGGGAATGAACAAGCATAGGACCAAACTAGTCTCTCTCAATGTGGTTGACAGTTGGATTGCTGGCAGTGGCACCAGGATTTATCCCTACTGCATGTCCTGGCTTTTTGGGATCCTATTCTCTTTATATGTATACCTTGATCAGCCTAGATATAGTAGGGAGGGTTTTGGACCTTCCCCAAAGCAATATGCCTTACCCTCTCTGAAGACTGGATGATGGTGGGGTGGGACGGTGTGTGGAGGGAATGGGAGGAGGGGAGGGAGTAGGAACTTGGATTGGTATTTTTTAAAAATCTAATAAATTAACATAAATAAATAGGAGATCAGGTACTATTCTCATCCCCAGACCAATGCCCTTTACCCCTTTTCCCTAAATGTCAGGGCCCCTTTAAAGTAATTCTTGTGACTCCCACAGCTGCCAAGCTCAAGGGACTCCCTCATTGGGTTCACCTGTCTCATCTTAAACCTTTTACTCTTCCAGCTCAAGATATCCCCTTGTACATGTAACTCAAACAGGGCTCTGCTCCCTTACATTCCAGAGGACACCAAGATCAACCACTTTTTCTCTAGTTCCAGAAGAATAAAAGTCTCATCACCATACCCAACTCTCCTGTGCCAAAAACTCCATATACTCTCCCTCTTCCTCTTTCTCCTGTCTGCTTTACCAACTTCGCTATATCTCCAATGCCATGCTTAAATTTCCCGTTAACCACTCAGCTGTTATTACGGGGACCATCATTAAACATAGAGCTGGAGGTACAAGGACTGCCAAAAGCCCAGGTGGTAAGAAACAATAATGAGTTTGAGGACATTCACAGCCCCAGACTCCAAAAAACTCACAAAACAGACTTTAACATAACAGGTTTATCACCGATTGCAGCAGTGTCTCTTGGATGTTAAGGAAATACCATGATGCTAAAGATAACAAGTGTCTTAAGATTTGCTTCAGGTAAAACACTGAGGGGTTTAATAATTCCCCTTTCTAATAATTCCCCCTTCTTTTCTTCCCTCCTCCCCACTATCTTCTATTCCAACACTATACTATCATAATCATAGCTTTTAATATGTCTAAAATTTATTTCTTTTCAAATATTTTTTCTTGAGCTCCAGGGAGCCAGTTGGACCTATCTAAATGGACCAGACTTGCCCAGAATAATAATTATCATTCCTGGTCTCAGGAACCCTTGGGAAATTCCCTCCTCCCCAGTCTTCCATCTTGGGACTCTCCTCCCTTATTCACCAGGATCTAAAATTTTCCAGACATAATTTTCTGCCTTTCCAGCATCTTGTGAGGTTCAAGCTGCCAGTCAGAGCCCGAAAAAATGTGAAAGTAATCAGACACTCTAGGATGTGGTCGAGCACCTCAATTCTCTAACACCCACAAAATCAGCAGAAAGCAGTCACGAGAGACCTGATGACACCCCATTCCCACCCCTTAAAGACCCCAAACTCCCAAAATTTTATAATACACAAAAGGGTGGAGTGTTATGATTTTAGCCAACCAGCATGGCTGTCACTTCCGGGTTCCAGGGCCACACGTGCGGACAAGCCCTCAGGCAAAAATACCCAGCTGCTCGGGGGACCTTTAAAGGCCCTGCAAGACCCACATGCGGCATGGTTGCATCACCTACGTATGACACAACTATGTAAGCCCTTTTGCGCTTGCGCGAGCTTCGTCATCTGTGTATGATGTAGCTACATCATCCCCCTGTGCACATGTGCTAGGCAGCGCTTAAAAGCTGGACACGCCATCTTCAGCTCTCTCTTACTGCACACGGACTTCACCAGGCCTGTACACGTCTCCTCTAATAAACTGGTTTGTTGCGTGTTTCCTGTTTCCTTCTCATTCACACCAGGTAATTTCACTTTAGTTATCTGCCATGACTGGCATAGCTGGGTCTTTTCTTTTGGTTTTTATTGCTATATTTTTAGCTTTTTTTTTTTTTTGAGAAACTTCCACAGTGATTTCCAAAAAAGCTGTACCAGTCAACACTCTCAGGGACAGTAAATAAGGGTTTTCATTTTACTACATCCACTCCAGTGTGTGTTACTATTTGTTTTATTTTAATCTTTATTAATTTTTCATAATATATATTTTACTTTTTATTGATTTTTTTTTGCGAATTTCAGATCACGCACCCAATCCTACCCATCTCCCATCCCTCCATATCTACCCACTGCCCTTGAAACCTTCCCTCCAAAAGAAAACAAACATCTCACCGTGGAAAGCTGTGGTATATATCACACAGTATACCCTTTTGCCTGAACAGGTTTACTTGGAAATGTTCACTGCAATGAGTCATTGGACAGTTTTGAGGCCTCTGGCTTTTAATACACTATCAATACTGCATCATCACCAGGACTCTTATCAGATATCCTGTTGTTGCCCCGTGGAGATTCTGTAGGACCAGCCCCTTCACACACGCTAGTAGTTCTTACACGGGGTAGATGTCGGGGTGGGCCAAATAAAAGCCCTGTATTTAGACCTGGGTGGTAGCTTAGCTGATCAGCCTTCCCCTTCTCCTGCATCTGTACCACAGGGCCAGCTCTTCCTCTTTGCCCAGGTAAGGGATAGGACCAACTCTCCTACCTGTTGCAGCTGGCAAGGGGCAGGACCAGCTTTCCCGTGGTGCTCACTCCTCCCCCACCCATGCCGCCAGGGCACATTGTCCAGCACTGCCCCAGTGATGGGTGGAACCAGCTCATCCGAGTACTGCAACATGCCAGGGCCAGGCTTAGTTCCCATGCCCACATCACCAGGGTGAGCTCTATTGCTGCCCAGGGGAGGTATGGGCTGCTCTCCTGAGTACTGCAATCAGCAAGGGGAGGGTCAGCTCACCTGCCTTCACACGTTCAATGTCAACTCTTCCAAACTTATCAGGTGAGGGGTAGACCAACTCTCCTGCGCTCCTGGCCTCAGGGTGGCTATCCTGCACCACACCCTCAGGGCCAGCTCTACTGTGCTGCTAAGCTGCAGCCAGTCTGGCTCGGGATTAGCTCACTTACCCTTGCTACCTTTGAGGCCAGCTCTCCTGCACTGCCTGAGGAAAGGGTGGGGCCAGCTGGCGTTCTCGTGGCCAGCTCCTCCCAACTCCTTCCAGATCCTTCCCATCTCCTTTTCAACCCAACTTTATGTTCTTTCTTTTTCTTCCCACCTTTTTGCCTCTAAAATAACCCCCCTCAAGTGACAAAACCTCCTCAAAACACAAAAAAATGAGAATCAAAACAAACACATATTAAAAAAATGCCCCCTGTTCCCAACCCCACCTGCCCCCAATCCACCCTCAAAAACCTATTTCCCCTTCCCAGGGAGATCCCTGCATTCCCTTTTAATCCCTCTTTGGGTTTAAAGCCTGTCTGGGTTTGAAGACCAGGACAAGACTATGTTTTACTTTACAGCTAATATCTACTTATAAGTGAGAACATACCATATTTGTCTTTTTGGCTCTAGATTACCTCACTCAGAATGTTTTTTTTTTTTTAAAGTTCCATCCATTTGCCTGCAAATTTCAAGATGCCGCTGTTTTTAACAGTTGAATAATACTCCATTGTGTAAATGTACCACATTTTCTTTATTTGTTCTTCAGTTGAGGGACATCTAGGTTGTTTTCAGGTTCTGGGTATTACAAATAATGCTGCTATGTTTGTGATATGATTGTCATATGATTGTGCATCCTTTGGTATATGTTCAAGACTGGTATAGCTGGGTTTTGAGGTAGATTGATTCCCGGTTTTCTGAGAAACTGCCATATTGATTTCTAAAGTGGCTGTACAAGTTTACACTCCTCCCAGCAGTGGAGGAGTGTTCCCCTTGCTCCACATCCTCTCCAGCATAGCAGAAAGCACAGTTCCACCTGTCTCTGCCTTCCAAGTGCTGGGATTAAAGGCATGCACCACCACCACCTGTTCCCAACCTTAACCTTAACCAACAATCCAATTAATAAATTAGTGTACAAGTCTCCTTGGATATCTCATGTGATTTATATAAAAGGATGGATTTTTTCTAGACAACTTGACAAAAATGACATCCATTTCTCAGTGTTAACTGAAAGAAACCAGGATAGGAAAGTCGTAGAACATTTTGTACAGTTAAAATCTCACAATGTCTGTATTTGTAGAATATGTAAAATACAATAAAATATAAACAAAATACAATACAATAACTGAGTCTGTTATTGTGTTTGTGTGATACAGAGAAACAATTTGATTTGTTATAGTATGTCTTCTTTTGACTAATCAAAAGGTTTGAAGGAAATGCAAGGGTAAGGTGAGGATAGGTCTCCGTACACTGCTGTGGCTCTGGATCTCATATTGTGGAGCACATATAAATCTTGATATTAAAAAATAAAAATCAAGGAAAAGATAGAATCCTAACTTTTGGAGATATTAAAGTAATTTTTAAAATTTTAGTTCTCTATTCTGCTCTTCACTGGTGGAATTTACTAATTAGTAAACTATCACTAAGAATGTCAATGAGGAGCCCATCGTAAAACAGGTTAGTCCTGAGTTTAATCCCAAGTGAATAGAAAAAGAATCATCTCCTGAGCATAGACTGAGTCCATGCCCTTATTAGGAAAATTGCTTGACCAAAGGGAAGCCAGGTTGAGTGTTATCAGTTGATTGGTACACTTTTTCTAGGTCTCTCTATATTGTTTGGTTGTCAAGAAAGAGGAGTCACGACATCACTACACACACATCTTGAGCTTCTGTGTGCATCCTTCTGTTCTTTAGCTGAGTGAATCAGGGATTTATACTCTGGCCAGAGAAGGTAAGGCTGTATTTATGTTTGTGCAGATTTCAAACGCTGGGGCTGTTAGCAATTTCACAAGCAATTCAGTGTGAAATTTTTAATGTGACAGGATTCAGTGTAAAATTTAGTCAAGAGTGACCTAAATGAGAAAAACTTTTGGAGAATATTATTAATATGTTTAATTTTGTGTTTTAAGTGGTAGAAATGAAATCACGTCTATAGACTGTAGGGTTTTATATCTAACTAGTATTATCATATACACCAAACTGTATTTCACATTTGTTAAGAAATGAATTTTTATCTATCGTTGGAAGATTTACTTTACTGGAAAAATGCAAGGATCCTCTGCAGTAATGAGGTGCAGGGGCCTGCTTTCGGTCCCGGCAGCCGCCCGGAGCCTGGCTAGTTTATACCCGAAATAATTACACGGAAACTGTACTCATTTAAATACTGCCTGGCCCATTAGTTTTAGCGTCTTATTGGCTAACTCTCACATATTCATTTAACCCATTTCTAATAATCTGTGTGTCACCACGAGTCGTGGCTTACTGGGAAAGATTCAGCGTGTCTGACCTGGGAGCTTCATGGCGGGTGGCTCTCTCTAACTCTCTCCCCTTCCCAGTATCCTGTTCTCTTTTCCCTGTCTATCTAAGTCCTGCCCTATCAAAAGGCCAAGGCAGTTTCTTTATTAACCAATAAAAGCAACCCAAATCCAGAAGGACCCTCCTACACCAATCCTCGAATTATCACTTAAATACATTTATTACTATTAATATTGAATTTTATTATAATTTAAAATATCATGTAAACCATATAACAGTTATCTGTCTATTTTGATGACATAATGATGAAAAATATATGTATATTCCTAAAGAGAAAACCCACAGAGACTCAGAAGACAAGACAGAAAAAGCTGGACAGTGCCCATTTTCAGCTTTGTTGCTTACCCCTTGCTGACCGCCTGCCTAGAAAGTAGCGCATCACACTGTGATAACCACACACGCTGTGCTGTCTGTTTGCTCTCAGGAGAGAATAGGACTGATGGGAGATTACAGTGTAGAGTTTGATGAAGTAAATCCTATAGAAAATTTCATTTATTCTGTTGATTCTTTGGGAAGAGAGGCACTGTTATGCTTTGAGATAAAAGATCTTCTGTATGAGTTCTTTTTTTTCCTTAAGAAAGTTTAAAGATAAGATCACAAAGTGAACTTAGTAAAAAGAAGATGTTGAAATGCTGTAAGTGTCTCAGAATTCACAGAAAGTAGTTATTGACCTCTGGCTCTGTTTAAATTATTTTTCCTTGCTATTGTTTTACTTTCCACAAATTAAGACTTACATGTTTTTATAATAATAGAAAATCTAGTCTCATTTCTTGTGGAGGACCTAAAATGTGAGCCTGTTTTCATCTTGTCTGAAGGTCAGAGAGTTTTAGCTCACTCAAAGTTTTTGATAACAAGTATGGTTAAACATCCTGACCTAAGGTGTGGTTTCTTGTGTTTTGGACATTAAGACGGCCCATACAGATCCATCCACTCCACCCTGCCTAATCAGGAAATTCAAGCATGCTTCTGCTCCTTCTTTTGAAATAGGTGGTTTGACCTAGGGAGTGACTGCCTTCAGGATACTTGGTCTAGGTTAGTTCACTGCCTAAACAACAGAATGCTCTTCTCATGGATTAATGGCTTGATGGCTCTAAATATTGAAGGAAGTAACTATTCTAATTGCCCTTTGTACCATGTTAAAGCAGTCTTGTCTTCTTCCACCTGTCATATTGGGGTATAAAAGTGTAGGCGAATTTTAGTATTCATTGGAACTCCAGCATGGCACCATTCTATATTTTCTGCTTTATTATTTTCATTTGCGATTTCATTCTCTTTACCTATTTTTCTAACCCACATGCCCCTACCCTGGTAAGTGGTATTTTTGTTGAAGCTGGTCTCTGGCAATTTCAGTGTTCACAAACACATTTGTTTTTCTGGTCATTTTAAAATAACACATATTAAGTTTGAAAATAACCATGACAGCATTTAGGTTTAGTAAATATGATTAGGTGCTCAGTCTCTACCAATAAATTATAGAAGTTTGGAAAATAGTATTATAGTCGAAATTAAAAATTATGTATTCAGTTATGAAAACATATGATGTATGAAACCAGAAAGCAATGTTTTATATTGGAAATAAAGACAATATTAAAATATTGTTGCAGAAATCTATAGTTCAAAAGTACTCTACACATATAGAAATTATGACTGTATGTAAAGGTTTTGTGTATAATTGTTGAAGGGAGCTTTATAACCCATTAAAAATGTTTTCTTTCAAAAAGATGTTTTGGTTGTTTAATAGGAATGAAAAGATATTGTTTCATTTCACTGGATATAGTAATATCAATATTTAAACTTTAATTATTCAACATTAAATTTGCACTTTGATTTTTATCAATAGATTCTATGAACAATAAATCAGTATGAGAAACCACTCTATGATTACTGAGTTTGTGCTCTTGGGCATATCAGACACACCAGAGCTTCAGGCTGTAATTTTTTTCTTTTTATTCATTGCTTACATATTAAGTGTGTGTGGAAACCTAACCATCATCACCCTCACCTTGCTTGACTCTCAGTTAAAGACGCCTATGTATTTCTTCCTCCGGAATTTCTCCTTCTTAGAAGTTATATTTACCAGTGTTTCCATTCCTAGATTTTTGGAGTCAATAGTTACTCAAGTCAAGACAATCTCTTACAACAACTGTTTGGCTCAGTTATTTTTCTTCATCTCCATGGGAGTGTCTGAGTTCTTTCTTCTAACCGCTATGTCTTATGATCGCTATGTTGCCATCTGCAAGCCACTGCATTACACCACCATCATGAGCCAGAAAGTTTGTGCCCTTCTTGTCCTCACCTCGTGGCTGGGAGGGTTTCTGACCATCTTTCCACTGCTCATGTTATTCCTCAAGTTAGATTTTTGTGCTTCGAACGTCATTGACCATTTCTGCTGTGACTACTTCCCCATTTTGCAACTGTCATGCTCAAATACATGGTTTTTAGAAACAATTGGTTTTTATTTTGCCTTTATCACTCTGTTGTTCACACTGGCCCTAGTGATTCTGTCTTACATCTGCATCATCAGCACCATTCTGAGGTTCCCATCTGCCAGCCAGAGGAAAAAGGCTTTTTCCACCTGCTCCTCTCACATGATTGTCATCTCCATCTCGTATGGAAGCTGCATTTTCATGTATGTCAAACCTTCTGCCAATGAAAGGGCATCACTGACCAAAGGGGTGGCTGTTCTCAACACTTCAATTGCTCCCATGTTGAACCCTTTTATTTACACATTGAGAAATCAACAAGTAAAACAAGCCTTCAAGGATTTGA
>PVIU01027354.1:0-20616 GCA_004026605.1 Ondatra zibethicus | reverse complement strand
GGAGCTGTGTGAGTAGGAGCTGTGTGGGTGGGAGCTGTGTGAGTAGGAGCTGTGTGGGAGGGAGCTGTATGGGTGGGAACTGTCTGGGTGGGAGCTGTGTGAGTAGGAGCTGTGTGGGTGGGAGCTGTGTGGGTGGGAGCTGTGTGGGTGGGAACTGTCTGGGTGGGAACTGTCTGGGTGGGAGCTGCAGGGTAGGCACCAAAGAAACTTGCCTGTTCAGTCCATGATGTGATTCCTGGTGCTTGGCCGTACTGAGGAGGCTTAGCTGACAGAGGCGGTGCTCGCTGGATAGCTCCAGAAGTTAGTGTTTACCAATCGTTTTCTCACATTGCCTCTCAAGCTGTTCCTCCAGACACCCTGAAGATCAGGGTGGAATGAATATGACCTCCCTTGGATCTAGTGGTTAGTTCTAGATGAACATTTTCAGTCCAAGCTGAAACCTTTTATGAAATCTGGGGTTATCTGTTTTTAATAAAGCTCATATATCAAAGTGGTCATGGATCATGTTAAGCACCAAAAAGGCTAAACATAGCTGATGTAAACATAATTGTAAACTGATGTTTCTGTTCCTCCTGGTCCCCCAAAGAAACACACAGAGGCTTATATTAATTATAAGCAGTTTGGCCTCTTAGCTCAGGCTTATTATTAAGTAGCTCTTACAACTTAAATTAACCCATAATTCTTATCTATGTTTAGCTATGTGGCTTGGTACCTTTTCTCAGTAAGGCATTCTCATCTTGCTTCTGGAGAATGACTGCTTCTCTGCCTTTCTTCTTTCCAGAATTCTCCTAGTCTGGTTGCCCAACCTATACTTCCTGCCTGGTGACTGGCTAATCAGTGTTGTAGTAAAAACCAATATGAGTGACAAATCTTTACAGTGTAGAAGAGCATCCTCCCACAATTGCCTCCACTACCCACATCCACCAAAGTGTCACCTCTGTCTTCAGGGCACAGCATGACCCTCTCAGTGTTTTTACAGAGGTGAAAGACAAGAGATTTTTAATTAAATTATTATTTTTGTGTGTATGGACGTTTGCCTGCTGGTATAGCTGGGCTCCATCTGTGTGACTGATGCTCCTGAGGCCAGTAGTGGGTATCAGGTCCCCTGGAGCTGGAGTTACAGACAGTTGTGAGCCACCATGTGAAGGATGGAAATCAAACCTGGGTCCTCTAGAAGAGCAGCCAGTGCTCTTAGACACCAAACCAGCTCTCCGAAAAACAAAACTTTTGTTTTCATTTGTTCCCAGGGTTTTATAGAATAAAACCATATTTAATATGTTTGTCTAATTCCAAAGAATCTCCTTTCTATCACATCACTATTTTTCAGATGTTCCAGATAAATTTTGTATCCTTAAACAATCTGATTAGTTACATTAGGTGTAAAATCTCTTAAGGAGTCATAGTTAACATCAGCTGTCAACTTGACACACCATCAGATGGACCTCTGGGCATGTGTACAGGGGTGGGGAGAGGGCATTTTCTTGATTATTAATCAATAGAGGAAAGCCCAGCCCTCTGTGGGCAGTACCATCCCTAGGTAGTGGGCCTGGTCTGTAATAAAAGGTAGCTGAGGGGGACAGAGAGATGGCTTCGGGGGTAAGAGTGGCATTCTGCTCTTGCAGAGGTCCTGGGTTAGGTTTCCAGCACCCACATGGCACCTCGCAAACAACTGTAACCCCAGTTCAGGGACTCTGACAACTCTTTTCGGACCTCCGGAGGTACCAAGTATGCGTACAGACATGCAGGCAAGATATTCATACACATAAAACTTCAAAAACCTTTTTGTTTGTTTGTTTTGTTTTTCAGGACAGGGTTTCTCTGTGTAGCCCTGGCTGCACTGGAACTAGCTCTGTAGACCAGGCTGGCCTCAAACTCACAGACATTCACCTGCCCCTGCCTTCTGAGTGCTGGGATTAAAGGTGTAAGTCACCACCACCCAGTTTCAAAAATCTTTTTTAAAAGCAAGAAAAGAAACTTCGGGTAGCTGAGAGAGCACAGAGAGGCAAGCCAGTAAGCAGTTCTTCCCCACAGTTTTGCCTTCAAGCCCCCACCTTGAGCTCCGGGGCTGGGCTAGTCTGTGTGGGTCTCCTATACTGTGTGTCCTCCCTCACCAATCCCGCTCACTATAATGGTATTTATGCATTTGTATTCGTCTCTGAGGCAACACTCATTTCCTTTCGTTAGAAAACATTTGTTAAGGACGTGTTAGAGGCTGGGTAGACAGTGGACAACGCAAAAGTCGCTCTGGCTCAGCAGGCTGGAGCTCCTCTTGTAGGTGACCTGAGTTCAGGTCCCAGCATCTGCATCAGGCAACTCACAGCCACCTGTAACTGCAGTTTCAGAAGAGCCAGCACCCTCTCCTGACCTCTGCAGGTACACAGACACACACACGCAAGCAAAGATAAGCTTTAAAAAAGTATTGATGGCATTTTGGAGAGATTAAAAATAAGTGAAAAGGAAGGACCTAGAGAGAATAAATAAATATAAAGGCATGTATTTTCTCTATTTCACATTTCTCTTCTCTTATTCATCTTCTCAGAATAACCAAGCCTTCACCGCTGAGAAAGTTTGAGCAGATAAGAGAGTGAGGTCGCAGTCCCGTGTTTTGAAGAATCCTGCCTTCCTGGCATGAGGGGGTGGGTGGGAGGGGGGACCTGTCCCAGAATCTGGCCTGCACAACATGATTTGAAATAACCTGGCAGTGTGAGGTGGCTCTTTCTAAACCAAACAGTTCATTTTTGGCAAGTTTTACTAACAGCTGAGGAGCAATTGTTGGGTTGCTTGTTAGTCCCAGCAATTAAATAACAATCATTTAAGAGCGGTATATGGACCAGTTGGGAGCAGTACGATGCTGCACGTTGGGTGTACAGTTGCCTGGACCTGCCGCGCCTGCTGTTGATAAGGCAGCAGATGGTCTAATAGACTCCATCATTGAGCAGTTAAATTGGTAGGGTCTTAGTTTAATAATCTTGTGTTCTAATGATTGAGGCAACCCATGAAAGGCAGGGCAATTACTTGTTCTTGTAATAATG
Source organism: Ondatra zibethicus (assembly GCA_004026605.1). Taxonomy (NCBI): domain Eukaryota; kingdom Metazoa; phylum Chordata; class Mammalia; order Rodentia; family Cricetidae; genus Ondatra; species Ondatra zibethicus. The sequence goes on along the minus strand of PVIU01027354.1, from coordinate 17,584 downwards.
CCCAGTTGGCCTGGATGGAAGGGCCACTCACTCTGGCATGGTGTGACATAATTAACTCCTGTTCGCCAGAATCATGGCCAGGGAGGTTACCTCGACAATACACATCTCACCTGGATGCTAAAAATCTAAAAGCATTTTCCGAGTTGAAAATGAGTATTAAGTATATAAGACACAAAAGGAGAGAAAATCTTGTAACCTTATGTTGGTATAGTATGTCTGCTTTGCTTTGAATTATTGTGTTACAGATTTTAAGAATGATTGCTGGGAATAAAAGGTACTTACGTGATATGAACTGTTTACAAGTGAGGAAGTTGTGCAAGGGCTTCCTGAGTCACAGAGAAGATCTGGTGGACATGAGGAAGTAAGAGGACACCAAACCCTAGGTTTGGGACATTTCCATGATGTAGTCTTCAAACTCATCCTACAAAATACCTTCTCCTGGTTGCTTTGCAACACATCTCATTAGTGCTTCAAATATGTGGTATAACTGATATAATCCATGAACTAAAATTATATTTTATATTCTTCACTTCTTAAACCTCTTCTAGAGGTAAATAGAAGAATATGAATGTTGTTTAAAATATAAATACTGGTAACACTTTAGTGTTCCCCAAGGTTTGATGTAATTTAAATAAAGTAAGAGTCTGATGAACATGTTAAGTATCTTCTTCAGAGATCAGTGCATCAATTGACTTTTTATACCAACAGCAAACATGTAGTAAAGAAAGTGTAGCCAGCACAGTGGCGCATGCCTTTAATCCCAGGACTTGGAAGGCAGAAGCAGGTGGATCTCTGTGAGTTCAAGGCCAACCTGGTCTACATGGTGAATTCTAGACTCCCCAGAGCTACATAGTGAGACCTATCTGGAAAAAAATAACAACAAAAAAAATGTAGAACATAATACACCAGTTAAGAACCACTCAAAATAAAACAAAAGACTTAGAAGAATAAACTTTAAGAAGAGCATGTAAAAGGCTCAGAGATGGTTCAGTGGTTAAAGCTACTTGCAGCTCTTGCAGAGGACCAGAGTTCGATTCCCTATACCCACGACAGGTGGTTTACATCCATCCATAACTCTAGCTCCATGGAATCCTATCCCACTTCCTGATCTCCACAGAACCCAAACACACACTCACACAGATGCACACGAATAAGAAGAAATATTTATGCCTTCGTTTACTTTTCTCTTTCTGTGCTAAAGTGGCGTAACCAAAAGCAACTTGAAGAGGAGAGAGTTTACTTGGCTTACGCTTCCAAGCCCCTGTTCGTCATTAAAGGAAGGAACTCAAACCAGCAGGAACCTGGACTCAGAAACTGATGTAGAGGCCGTGGGAAAGAACTGCTTACTGGCCTGCTCCTCCTGGCTGGCCCACTCAGCCTGTTCTCTTAAGCTCACAGGATCTCCTGCCCAAGGGTAGCACCACCCACAGTGGCCTGGGCCCTCCCACACCAATCAATAATCAAGGCAGTGTTAGGGAGGTGTCTTCTCAGTTAAGGCCCCCTCTCCCCAGAAGACCTAAAACACTCATCAGCAGAGAGAGAGAGCTGGGTTATCCCACTTAGGCGCCATCTCAGTCCATGAAAGCCAGCTTATGATGGCTCTCTGAGAGGAGTGCCTGGAATAACTCCCCAGTGTCAGAGGCCAGATGTAGGCCCAGATCAAAGTGTTTGTACCACATGCTCAGAGCCCCTTTGTGTGGTGGGTTCAGTAGTGTCCCATCATACAGAAGTGGTGTGTAGTTTGCTGCAGACAGATTAGCCAAGCGGCTTATGAGCCAAGGGGTGGTAAGCTGTCTCATGGTTGTGTGATTTGGAGATAGTGTCCATTGAGGTGTTGGTACAATACATGGGTCCTAGCTGAGACTCACAGCTGTGTGAGTTGGAAATAGTTTCCACTGAGGTGTTGGTAAGGATACATGGGTCCTAGCTGGATACATGGGTCCTAGCTGAGGCTCACAGGGCTGTGAGTTGGAAATAGTATCCATTGCGGTGTTGGCTACAATATGAGGGTACTGCAAAGAAAATAGTGTTTCCCTCTGTGGTCTCCTTACTGTTCCATAGATGATGGTTAGTATCCTTTTCAACACAGTGAGAAGTTTATGTTCTTAATAGCAAAGAGAACTCTGCCACACTGCCTTCCTCACTCTGCCCCTTCCCTGCAGGGTCTCAGCTTCCTCTTTCCTGTTCTCTCAGAGAGTTCCTTTTAAGCTTTGTTCTTTAGAAACATTTTTTTTATCTGTATAAAAGTCCTATAGTGTGAGGCCAAAACAATATATTCTTCTGACCGTGAGTACTAGGGGTCTGATCTGAATCCTGCCTCCACCAAACAGCCAGCTGTCAACCAAACTACTTACTTTACAATGTACGGACAGTCATCTGATAATAGATGAGTTATTCTGACTTGAGCATAGGTTTTGAGACTTTAAACCAAATGTCTGATGATCCCTACAGTCACTGGCTCCCAGTCAATGCCGACTCTTCCTTGGTCTTGCTTCCTAGCCAGACCTATCAAACCTGTCTTGCTGTAGGGTCCAGACAGCTGCAGCAGATGTGGGCTTCAGTTTTCTACCAAGCACTGACATAAATCTCAGCAGGTGTTAGGGCTGTGTTGCTTCTGTTTCTATGTGTTTAGCCTCTTGGCTTCCAGTTATGGTGACACATTTGTTTATTTGGAGCCACAACACATTATTTCTCAAACGGGGAAAAACCTTCAAGGCAAAAACAAAAATAAAAAAAAACTATTCTTTTTAAGTCTAAGAACATTTAGCCTCCTTTAACCCAACCAAAAAAAATATTCAGAGAAGAAAAACAAAGAACTTTTAAACAAAAAAAAATAGGAAAATATAATTGAAAATCTTTTAGGGACAAAGATGATTTCATGGTGTCTCTACCTTTCGTAGCAACTGTGTAAATGCTGGGACATTTGCAAAGCCATATACAATCCTTCAGGACTGTTGATGAGGAACCAAAAGGCACTGGTGGACAGTACTGGTGAGTGGACACTGTCTTTTTGGTTGCTAATGACGTCATGTGGATTTGGTTTCAGTATTTTCTTGAGAAGTCCACATGAGGGAGTTTTAGCTTTGCCTTGTGGGGCAGCTGGCATACAGGGGCTGCGATTGGGGTCAAAGTTGTCTCCTGCCCATGTGGACTTCTCAAGGTGCTGCCAACTTTAATGCCAGCACCAACTGAATTGCATCAGGAAGCAAGTCTCTTACACACTTGACAGCATTAGACCATGTGATTTTGAGTGGGAAGGTATGCTAAGGGGCTTGTTTGCAGAAAGATTGTTCAGAGTTACTGCCACACTGAGTAAGCTACGGTCTCTATGCAGAAAGAAATCTCTCACTGAACTCACTTGGAGACATTTACACTCATCTGCAGTAATTTATCCTTTATACTCAGTCTTTTGAGGGAGATAGAGTTTATTTAATTGATAAGGGGATTATGAAGTGAAGAGATGATAGATAGATAGATAGATAGATAAATAGATAGATAGATAGATAGATAGATAGATAGATAGATAGATAGATAGAGCCAGCTGGTGGTGGTGCATGCCTTTAATCCCAGCAGATAGATAGATACATACATACATACATACATACATACATACATACATACATACACACATACATACATAGATGATAGATAGATAGATGATAGATAGATAGATAGATAGATAGATAGATAGATAGATAGATAGATGAGAGAGAGAGAGAGAGAGAGAGAGAGAGAGAGAGAGAGAGAGGAGAGAGAGAGGAGAGGGGGGAAGGAGGGAAGGCAGTAGTGGCCTCTTCAGAAGAGTGACTGACAGAGAGTATACTCAGTCTTTAGCTAGCAACTTGTATACACAGAGTCTAAGCCATGGTAGAACTCCATAGTAAATGTCTCTGTTAAATAAGAGGAAAGGATGAAGCCAGGTATGGTGGCCTATGCCTTTAATCCCAGCACTTGGGATGCAGAGGCAGGTAGATAGATCTCCATAAGTTTGAGGCCAGCTACAAAGTGAGTTCTAGGCCAGCCAGAGCTACATAGTGGGACCTTGTCTCAAGAAAGGAAGGAAGAAAGGAAGAAGGAAAAGCAGAAGGATGATTTGATGAGGAACTAGAGAGATCTCTCGGTGGTTAGAACTTGCTGTTATTGAAGAAAATTTGGATTTGGTTCCCTGCATTCATGTCTGGCAGCTCACAACCACCTGTAACTTCAACTCCAAGGGTTCTGATGCCTTGTTCTGGCTTTTGCTGGCACACACACACACACACACACACACACACACACACACACACACACAAATAAAAACTAATTTTTTGTATGAATGGGTATGTAACGGACCATCACTGGACTCTCCTTGTCTTTCAGCTACAACTGAGAAGAGTCATAGCATCAACTTCATGGTGCAATCATAAGATTGACTTCAGTGTTCACACAAATATCACAGTGTCTGTCGTGTAGCCAGCAGATTTGCTGTCACCCACATCAATTAAATTTTATTCGCAAGCAAAGTTCCCACAAATAAAATTTGGGCCAACTGGCGTCTTAGCAAATTCTGCCCAACTTTTAAAGATGAAAGAGCATCAATCCTTTCCAAGAATTTTAAAGGAGGAGCATGTTTATCAATTCCCTCTCTGGGGTGAGCATCATTGAGGGCCCAGAAGTACGTTTATAGGGAAAGGAAATACTGCTCCTGTCTCCAGAGGGAAAGGCTATTTTTAAAAACTGAAAATATTGATGCGTTTAAATTTTTTAGTGAAAAGTAAAATATAGCACTGCCATTCCTCAACCAGTCCCGGGATCTCAATGTTAGTTTAGCATTTAAAGCTCAGCAATGGCCTGGAGAGACGGCTCAGGCATTAGGAGCACTTGCTGCTTCTGCAGAGCGCTGGAGTTCAGTCCCCAGCACTTGTCAAGTGGCTCATCACTGCCCACAGCTCCAGTTCTCGGAGATCCGATCGATGCCTCTGTCTTTCACAGGCACTGCTTACACACGTACACATCCATGCAGAGACCTACACAGATACGTAATTTGAAAATAATAAAAACAATTCTTTACAGACTAGTAGCTCACCACATTAGTATTTTCAAAACTCCAACATCCTCACAGTAGACACAGATGAAGCAATTTATTCAACAAAAACACATCTGCACCCTGAGAAAAACAGCTGATGTAAAAATCAACAAAATAAATAAATAACTTCAAGACAAGTTTAAAGTTAAAATTAATTTCAAAAAAAAAGAAAAGAAAAAAGAATTGGCTAGCTTGATTGAGGAAGCTAAATTTTGTTAAATACTTGAACATAATGGACAAGCCCCTCAGCCCCTCACGCTCTGATAAGATCAGAAGCAAGCAGCTGCAAGGCACTTTATGAGGAACAGACAACTGGTCTACCAGGTGGGAGGGGGCGCCAAGAAACCTAAGTAATTACTTTGTCCCCCTGTTTTAGCAAGTACTTAGAAACTAATATGAAAGGCATTATTGTAAACAAAGATAAATGGAGGAGATGCTCAGGAAAACATTGGAGACCAGTGATGTAGCTTTGTGGGTGAAGGCACCTGCAGCCAAACCTAATGGCCCAAGTTTGGTCACAGGTCCCACATGTCTCATGGAAAGAGGCAGCTACAAATTACTCTCAACCTCCACACCCTTGTGTGCGCGAGCCCACAAACACGTAAATGAAATATAACACATTTTTTAAAGAGTATAGAGATGTGTTTGGGAATACACACCTATATAGACCCAGCACTTAGGAGGTAGACATAGGAGGATCAAAGTCAGTCTCACCTGTGGGAGAGTTCAAGGCCAGTCTGGGATACGTGAGACACTGCGGCCCTGTCTGAAAAACTAAGTGCCCATAAAAAGAAATAAAAAGACCAAGTAGACCAAAATACAAGGAGAATACTGAGGGTTTTGTTAGGGATGCCTTGTGCAAGGCTGCCAGGCTCAGGCACACGCCCCTCTCTAGACACAGGTGGTAGCAGATCGGTTCCCTAGAACCAGCATGGCACTCACATCAAAACTGACAGTAATGATGCTCAAAGGACAGAAGTAGTGAATCATCACCCACCAATGCACATTTTAAAAACTCCTAAACCAAACCTCAGTGAACCAAATGCAGAGAAAATTAAAATCATGAAATATCTCATTTTCAAACATGAAATGATAATAAAAAGCTAATTTTTTCCCTACTTCCAACCAGTCTTCATTTTTTTTTCTCTTTTCATGGTGGATAAGTGAATTCAATTTTCTAGTATTAAAGAAGCAGGAACCATTAAGATACCTAAATAAAGTAATTGATTTTTTAAAAAGAATGTTTCACTTTTGAAAACTCATTAACCCATCTTTAGCTCTGTAGTATTTTAAATGAGAAGGCATTGTTAACCAAAAAAATGCCCAAAAAAAGTCAACGAAAATGTTATAATATCCGGAGGACCACAAGATTACAAAGAAGGACATATGAGATGACGCTTAAACTGAGACAAGGTGCATTCTCCAAATGGGAACCACTAATACAACATTTAAAGTGGCGCAACACAGGTATCCGTTGTTTCATTTGTGCATCAAATTTTACCTCAATGTACCGACTTGAGGTCCACCTGAGAGAATATGTAAAAGCAGGCAGGATAATTGGAAAAGCAGACCCTTGGGACTGAGATTAGCACTGACAAACGTATTACAAAAGAGGGCCGGGAGACAAGAACACCTTGGAAGTTCATACACGGTAAGGTGACGTGTTCATGTTGGGAAGGGCACAGAAGCAAGTTGCATGAAGGCAACTGGACATCCATTTACAAAGAAGGATGTTTCTCACATGTCAATCAGCCTGTTGGAATTACAGATCTAAATGCAGAAAAAGATATGAAAGCTAAGAATCAGAGCTAAATGTGTAGAGAGGCTTGGAACTAGAAAAACGTAAAATACAATGCCACAATGCAAACTTGATAGTTGTATCTGTGTAAATATTTTTAATTTTTCTTTCTTTTTTCTTTTTGGTTTTTTGAGACAAGATTTCTCTGTTTAATCCTTGCTGTCCGAGAACTCACTTTGTAGACCAGGCTGGCCTCGAATTCACAAAGATCCGCCTGCCTCTGCCTCCCAAGTACACCTGCTTTTAATCCCAGCACTTGGGAGGCAGAGGCAGACGGATCTCTGTGAATTCGGGGCCAGCCTGGTCTACACAGCTAGTTCCAGGACAGCCAGGACTTTTACACAGAGAGACCCTATCTCAGGAAACAAACAAACATAGAAAGGTGTGTGCTACCACCATCCGCTTCTGAAATGTTTTTAAAGCTAAATTTAGGCAAAACTAACCTGTTAGAGTGGTAAAGTATTTGCATGGCAAATACAAGGCTCTGGCTCAATCCCAACACACAAGGCAAAAAAGTCCCCGGGGCAAATGAAGAGAGAATCCAATATATTACAAAAAAATCTTTAGCCAGGTGGTGGTGGCACATGCCTTTAATCCCAGCATTCAGGAGACAGAAGGGGTGGATCTCTGAGTTTGAGGCCAGCCTGGTCTACAAAACAAATTCCAGGACAGTCAAGACTGTTACACAGGGAAACCCTTTCTTAAGAAACTAAAAACAAAAACTAAATAAATAATTTGAAATAAAAATGTTTCTATAACTCAATGAAAATGTCAATCTAATAAAAAATTGATTAATAAATCTTAAGAGACAACTCACACAGAATTAAATACTATTGACCATGTACAATGTAACAGTAATGCTTGGCAGTGGTTAAGGTCATTCAATTAAAAGTACTAAGAAATTATCACTCACACAACACAGTTAAAAGTACTTGGAAGTCAGCTCTCAGGAGGCAGAGCCAGTTGGATTTCTGTGAGTTCAAGACCACCCTGGTCTACATGGCTACATGACTCCCAAGCCAGCTGGGACTACACAGTGAAACCCAGTCTCCTCCCCCCTCCCCCCCAAAAAAAACAATATACACTAATCCAGACATGGCTGCATGTACTTGCAAATCCAGCATTGGGGACAGAGACAGGTAGATCCTGGTCACTTGGTGACCAGCCAGCCTAGCCAAGATGGCTAGATTCAAGCTCAAGACTCACGAGTGTCGAAGAAGTAGGGCAGGGGATGACTCGGGGAGATTTCTATTTCACAGGCATAGGCGCGTGTACATATGCACATACACAGAGAGCACTTAGAGAATTAAAATAGTGAATGAATAAATGAGAAGAAGCCAGGAAGCAACCGGAAGGTGTGTTAGGACATGTTCCGTTTGTCAGATGATTTGAAGTTAAACTAAAACACTCGACTAATAACGAGATGGTTCGTTCGCAAGCTCCGCTCTTTTCACACCTGGCCGGGAGCCTGGGTTCACAGCTTCTCCCTCTCCACTAATGCTTGTTTCTCTACCACCACCCACACTTGGAGGAAACAGATGCTCTCTGGAACAGAAAAGGGCCAGCCTTCCCACCTAGGTAGCACCTCCTGTGCTTTCTCCATGCCTACAAAGCCAAACTTAGACACAGATGAGGGTCTCGGACGGATGTGGTGAGACTGGGAGTCAGTTAGCCCGTCACCCTGACTCTGGTGGGATAAGGACCACACAAAAGGACATTCCTTCTTTCAGAGACAGGTTAAGAAAAAATGTTTAGAATACAAGAGTCTATGGCGAGGTACCGTTTCCAATACATTGTCCCCCTGTGGCTGTGGGAAGGAAGCATTTCGTTAGCAAAACCCCAGCCCCAGTAAGCCCTGCCATCGTATTGATTCTCCCAGAAAGCCCACTGTGTCCTCAGCACCCTCCTCTGGTCTAATCGATACTCTGCTTCAAGGTCCAAAATGGTTTCCTGGCTTTCATTGTAAGGTCTTTGTGTATGTTCCATTGATTTATCTCTTTAGGGCAATTTAGGGGGGGGGGAGAAAAACAAAAACAGGGATGACAACATCAACGGAAGAGCCAGTACTGAAGGCTGAAGATGAAAAGAATATTTTCTGTTATCTATTTAGTCATGGTCTTGTGTAGCCCATGCAGTCCTCAAACTGTGTAGCCATGAAATACCTTGAACTTTTGATCCTCCTCCTTCTCTATACTGGGTGTTGGCTTTACAGGGCTTTCTCGATTCTGTGCTTGATTCTCTAGAAGTTCAGGCCGAGGCTCTCTGTATGCAAGATGAGCCCTCTGTCACCTGAACTACATCCACAGCCCAGAGTACCTGTACATGTTAAGTTCTGATTTCTGTTGTTGTCTTAGGGTTTATTTCTTTTTCTTTTATGTGTTTGGGTGCTATCTCTACATGAATGGCTGCAGGATATGCATGCAGTATCTTCTGCAGCCAGAAGAGGGCATCAGATCCCCGGCAACTGGATTTACACAGCCGGTTGTTCACTGCAATCTGGGTGCTGGAATTCGAACAAGGGTCCTCTGAAAAAGCAGCTATTGCTTTTACTGCTGAACCATCTCTCCAGCCCTACCGTTAGCCTTTAATCTGGCTTCCTCCTAGAAGTTTGTGGTGGGACAGCTACTGGCAAAGCATTTCACAGAGATAGGAACTACGCTCTGCTTTGCTTGGACTCTTTAACTGTATCATCTCTAGAAGTGTCAGAGATTTGGACAGGGAACTCTGATGTCATAATTTCATATGGGTAAGGAAAGGACACCTGTGTGTCAGTTCCTCCATGTTTACAGTGTTGAGCCAAAGGACAGGTGACCGTGAGACAGGGTTTCTCAGTTGCTACACCTGGCTTTAGAATTGGTTCTCTGAGACAGGCAAAAGAACACATAGCAAGTCATGGGCTCCACAAACCTAAGGAGCAACAGACAGGAGAGGAGGGAAGGGAAGCTGGGGGAAGGACTTGTTTCTGTGAACACAGCCCTGGTTCCCCAAGATGCCGTTCCCTGCTTCGAGGTTTTCTTCTACTACTTTGAGGCTTCACTTCTAGGCAGCAGCTCTCTGTTAGCAGCGCACACTGACGTCCTTCTCAGAGACACGAGCCTCACCCTCAAACAGCGCTCAGGAGAGCCTACCCCAGGTTCAGTTAGAGGCTAATTGGAGCCATGTTGCATCTTGTATCATCTCTCATTAGAACACATTTTTAAGGAAAAAAAATTAAATCACCTAGGAAAGGGAACTTCTGGCCAGAAAAGCCATGATGTCCGGGATGTGGCACACTCATCTAACCTAAGACCCTCCCAAGGAGGCATGGAAGGAGCCATACTCTGCTTCCGGTGGGAACTGGAAACGGTACCACACACATGAAAACAGTGATGGTGATGGCGTTAACAAGGAAGTAGGGAATCTTGTTTTTCTCGAAGCCTTTCCTTCCTCCCTTCCTACTTTCCTTCCTTTCTTTCTCTTTCTCTTTGTAGCTGAAGGGAAAGAGAAGGAGAGGTACTACCACTGACTCAAATAAACTTCTGCTTTCCCCTTAGGGATTTCCTGGGCTCTCAGTCCGGTTTTCTGGAAGATAATAGGATGGGGTGTAAATCAGAGTTACCCCCAAAGAGTGCAAGCTACGCAGAGCCTGGAGGTGGGGGAAGAACAAAGAATCGCTTCGTGCTAACACAGTATTGAGCTGGGCCTAGCTGCACCACCCGTCCCTGCTCCACTTTGCCAAGTCTGTTGTAAAGAAAACCAGCTGAAAAAAATACTCCCCACACTCAGAGGCATGTGGAAGGGATGCTTTCTCATGCTTTGGGATATGGCTGTGCACATCGTGTTAGTTTTAGTAAGGTACGCATCTCGGTCTGCCTGGGTCTGAAGGGGTTCTGCAGAGGAGTCAGGCACACACTAACTCCAGGCCAGTGGCAGATGATAACCAGACATCTCCAAACACCTTTAAAGGACACTTCGGAGTGGTTAGCTGGTGCACAAATGCAGCCTACAGCGGGGCAGCCTGTCCACAGGGGACAGGAAGAGAGCTGCCAGCCTGAACCACTCACAAGCATGGAGAGCCGATGCTGCGACATTCTAGAAAAACTGAGGCTGAGATGATGAGGAGCCTAATGTCACCAGGGGCTGGAAGGATGGCACGAAGAAGCACAGGGAAGTTTTGGAGGTGCTGCACGGTGACTCTGTATGACATGACAGTGATGGGCAGCACTGTAAAAAGTTATCACAGAATACACAGTGGCCCCTAAAGTAAACTAACACATAACATAATAAGTTCGTGCAGTGCAAGCTCCTCCTCGGCGGGGAACTGTGAATCTCTGTGCAGTTGGTTGGTTTATTTTGTTTTGTTTTTTATTCTTTGGGGGCCCACCATCCAGCTCCCACATAAATACACGGGGACTTATTCTTACTTATGAATGCCTGGCCTTAGCTTCTCTCTGCCTGGCAGCCCCATCTAGCCCTCTCTCCTGCCTAGCGAGCTATTGGCCGTTCGACTCTTTATTAGACCAATCAGGTGTTTTAGGCAGGCACAGTAACACAGAATCAAACAAATGCAACATAAAAGAACGCAACACATCTTTGCATCATTAAATGAATGTTCAACAGCATAAACAAATGTAACACTAATATTTCCACAGCAAGGCTACATGGGGCGGCGGGGGGTGGGGGTAGGGACAGCTTCTGCCTGTAAACCTAAAATTGTCCCAAAGGTATAGTCTGTTTTTTTGAAAGGAAACCTGGGTTTGGAGATACACTCCTTAATCCCAGCACTTGGGAGGCAGGGGCAGAGGAGGAAGCCCACAAATCTGAGACCAGCCTGAGCTGAGTGAGGGTTGCTTTCAAACAACAAAGAAGAGAAGAAAGGGGAAGGGGGGAGGGGAGGGGGGAGGAAAAGCAAGAGGGAGGAATAGGGTTGTTTGTTTTTTTTTCTTGGCTCTTGACCATGGGACACTTCAGCTACACTCTATGTATCACACCTTTGCTGATCACGTGGTTGTGAGAGATGGCCATGTTAGTACAGTGTTTAGAGAGTGAAGAGCTACAAGCACCAGCTATCTTGACCGTGTTCTCTGTTAGTATCGCATGCTCATTACTGACAACTGGGTCTACTAGATATCCCAACAGCTTTTCTAAAGGATTTCATTATCAAAGTTATTTGGACTTTTTTGTGTGTTTGTTACAACAATTTTCTGGCCATATAATTAGGTGTCCTAGCAATATTCTTATTAAACTATCCCTGCTTCCTCTGTGTTAATAGATGTAGGAGGGTCTTCTGTTTGTGTGTTGCTTTCATTGGTTAAATAAAGAGACTGCCTTGGCCTTTTGATAGGGCAGCCCTTAGGTGGGTGGAGTAGACAGAACAGAATGCTGGAGAGGAAGGGAAGTGTGGCAGACGCCATGTTTCTCCGGCCCAAGATGGACACTGGTTAGACTCATGCCGGTAAGCCACATCCTCGTGGTGATACACAGATTAGTAGATATGGGTTAGTTTAAGATGTAAGAGTTGGCCAAGAAGAGGCTAGAGCTAATGGGCCAGGCAGTCATTTAATTAATGCAGTTTCTGTGTAATTATTTCGGCGGCCTGGAGCCGGGCAGAAGGGCACAGCCTGCGTGCCTCCTTACTACAAATAAACACTTGGTTCTCGCTGCCCTTGAGTAAGATTCTGGCTTCCCTGTTCCCCACTGACTCATTTTGGGGTTTTTTTCCCATTGTTACACTATCTTATTTCTGAATTTTTCTATTTATAGTGTGGTATCTATTAGGTGAGTTTGTGTCTTGGATATTCTAGCCTATTTATGTTTTTAAGAGAATAGTCTAGAGATGTTTTCCCAGGAAGGCTATATAGGTTCTTGTTTCTTTCTCAAATTTTTTTGAGATTTATTTACTTAGTGTGTACAAGTATTTGCCTACATATATGCATGTGCACCGTGTCTACACCTGGTGCCTGAGAAGGTCAGAAGAGGGCATTGGATCCCACGGAACTGGAGTTACAAATGGGTGTGAGCCACCATGTGGGTGCTGGGAATCTAAACAGGTCCTCTGGGAAGGCATCCAGGACTCTGTTCCAACCACGGATCTGTCTCTGAAGCCCCGTGGTCTTTGTCTCTTAAGATGGAGTCCTCCTACCAGTCAGTAGTGGTGCACACCTATAATCCCAGCACCCAGGGAGGGGAGGCAGAGGCAGGAGGATATCTGTAAGTTTGAGGCCAGCCTGGTCTATGGAGCAAGTTCCAGGATATCCAGAGCTACACAAAGAAAACCTGTCTCAAAAAAATGAATAAAATAAAAAAGTATTTCTCCTGGGATCAAATTATAAAGGGGGAGCCTGTAGCCCTGTTTAACAAAACTCCCCGGAGGTCCCTGTGTGCCTCTAGCTTAGTGGTCAGTTTGCTCACTGGTTTGATCTCAACAATGGGATCTCCTCTTAATATCTTGCATTTTAAACTTTATGAGGAAACTGGCTCTGACTACATAAAAGGTAGCCATGAGATGGCCAATGGGTTCCTTCCCTGCCGCATCATGGAAGTACCGTGTACACTCTGAATTTTTATGTCAAACAAGAAAGAAATGCAACAGGGAGAGCAACAGAGACAAAGGCGTTCAATCCACCCAATTCACCCCACTTGTGATTCCTAAGGCACCACACTAGGCCAGCCTCCAACAGAGTTCCAAGAACAAACAGGAAATCCACTTACATGAGCCAGTACTGTTCTGCTTAGTAAAGTTTAGAACCGGAGATGGGAATGTAGATCAGAGTGTAAAGCGCTCGCCTAACATGCACAAAGGCCTGAATTCCATCCCCAGCACCATGTAAAAGAGATACATGTGCTGGCACATGCATGCACTCCCAGGCCTTGGGAAGTGGAGGCAGAAGAGGCAGAAGTTTAAGATCATCCTTGGCACACAGAGAGTGTGAAACCAGCCTGGACTGCAAGAGACCCTGCCTCAAAAATAACTAAACTTGGGGTTAGGGAGAAACCTGGTGCAAGGGAAAGTTCCAAGAATCCACAAGGATGACCCCAGCTAAGACTCCTAGCAATAGCGGAGGGGGAGCCCAAACTGGCCTTCCCCTGTAATCAGGTTAGTGAATACCCCAACTATCAGCATACAGCCTTCACCCCGCAACTGACAGAACCAGCTGCAGAGGTCCACAACCAAGCACCAGGCTGAGCTCCGGGATCCAGCTGAAGAGAGGGAACAGGGAGTACATGAACAAAGGAGGTCAAGATTATGATGGCGAAATCTACAGAGACAGCTGAACCAAACTCGTAGAAACTCATGAACTCTAGACCTGTTGACTGAGGTTTCTGTCCCACCTGGTCCCACAGTCGTTAAGTCCCAAAGAAATCACACAGAGGTCCACATTAATCATAAACTGATTGGCCCAGTAGCTCAGACTTCTTATTAACTCTTATAACTTATATTAGCCCATCATTCTTGTCTGTGTTAGCCACATGGCTTGGTACCTTATTCGACGAGCAGTCATATCTTGCTTGCTCTGTGTCTGGGTCACCACTGCAGAATGAGCTTTCCTCTTCCCAGAATTCTCCTGTTCTCATTACCCTACCTCTGCTTCCTGCCTGGTTGTCCCGCCTATACTTCCTGCCTGGCTACTGGCCAATCAGTGTTTTACTAAAATTCAATTGACAGGTTACAAACCATTGTCCCACAGCATAGACTGACAGCTGTGGAGCCTCCATGGGAACAAACTAGGCCCTCCATATGTGGGAGACAGTGATGAAGCTTGGACTATCTTCCCCTGGCTGTAGGACCAGGATCTATCCCCAGTACATGAGCTAGCTTATTGGAGCCCATTCCCTATGGTGGGATGCCGTGCCCAGCCTTAATTCAAGGGGAGAGGCTTGGTCCTGCCCCATCTTAATGTGGTGGACTTTGTTGACTCCCCATGGGAGCCATTACTCATTGGGAAAAGTGGAGGGGGTAGGCTGGGGAGGATGCAGGGAGGGGCATGAGAAGGAGTGGAAGGAGAACTGTGGATGAAATATAACATGAAATTTTTTTAAAAAAATAAGATTTTTTTTAAAAAGAAAGATAGAATCTTGTTTAAAAAAAAAGTAATGGGTCACAAAACATCTAAAACCATGAATCTGGAAAAGGACCTGGTAGGAATGGAAGTAACACAAGGTGGGGTGGGGACAGAGTAATCCCAACACAGTGTATATATGTTATGAAATTGTCACAGGACAAAATTAACTGATGAAAATTTAAAAATAAAACAATAAGTAGAGCCAGGCGTGGTGGCTCATGCCTTTAATCCCAGCACTCAGGAGGCAGAAACAGACGGATCTTTGTGAGTTCAAGGCCAATCTGGTCTACAGAGTCCCAGGACAGTCAGGACAATACAGAAAAACTTGTCTTGAAAGAAAGAAAGATGGTAAGTAAACAAAGTATAGAATAAAATTAGCTGGTAAGGTAACAGACTAGGCTGTCCTGTCTTGGGAACAGAAAAGGAAAAGGGATAAAATAAAGACAAATCCCCTACACACAGTCACTCTCAATTCTGCAGAACCCACAGCCTGCCCCAGGTTCACTGTCTTTTCCTGGCATGGCCCAGGATGTCTATGTGAAACTCCTCCTGACAGCCTGGGGGTCGCTGTCCTGGTGCATACTACAAGAGAGGAGACATTCCTCTGCACCTGTGTGTGTGGGTGCCTCCAGCCACATCCCACCGTTGAACCATTGTAATTTGGCTGACCTCCCTAAGGACACCCTTCACTCATAGGACTCATTGGTACATCAGACAGCATCCTGGTGATGTTCCTCACAGCCTCTGGCAGTGGCCTTTAATTCATCTGGTATTTAGCCAGGGTGAAGCCTCCTCTGGCTATAACACCTTTGTTGGTGTGAGCTGAGCCCGGTTTATCTTCTGCGCCCTCACCTTCAGGGTTTCACACCAATTTCTCAGCGCAGAACACTCTCCATCCATTTTCTCTGTGTGTCTTTGCTCTTATGCTCTTTGGCCCGCTTCTGTCTGCAGCATCTGGATGTCGGTCTTTCTTGCTCCAGCTGTCTTTCTCCGGCGCACCCCCTAGCATCACAGCCTGTGGCGGGTCACAACGTGGCGAGCTGGTAGCCAGGCTGAGAAATCACAAGACATTTTATACTGGTATCTTTTAGAAAAACATGATGTTTTCAAAATACTCCACTATATATTACTGTTTGCAATCCTTTCCAAAACTCATAGAAGGAGTTCTTGGGGAAGAGATCAGCATTCCCTGTCTGCAGGTAGGTTTTGGAGTCAAAGCAGGAACATGCTGGAGAGCTCATAGGTATGCATGAAGAACTATGGCCCTAACCCTAACCTTGACTCTTGGGATCCTTGCCTTTCTGACTGGAACCTTTTTTGAGTCACTTAATGTTTGTTGCTGGGAGACAGTACTCTTATCTAGGACTAGCCACACAAAGCTCCTACTAGGTCTTGGGGAGATAATTCACTGGGTAAGAGTGCTTGCCTCGCAAGCATGAAAATGGGCGTTTGATACCCAGAGCTCAAGTCAAAAGCTAAGTATGGTAAGTATGGCGGCACGTGCTTCGTAATCTGAGGACTGTGGAGGTAGAGCCAGGTGGACCCTGGAGGCTCCCAGCCAGCCTAGCCTACTTGCCTGGTTCTGAGCCAGTGAAAGACCCTGTCTCTAAAAGCAAGGTTGGGGCTGGAGAGATGGCTCAGTGGGTAACAGCATATACTACACTTGGAGAGGACCAAAGTTTGGTCTGGAGCCCTACACTGAGTGGCTTACAACCACTTGTAACTCTGACTCTGGGGGATCCAATACCTTCTTCCGGCCTCTGAGGGCACCTCCACCCTGTGAACAAACCCACACTCAGACGCATACAAATAAATAAAAATAAAATATTTTTTAAGTCACTGCAGCTGAGACCCAATGGTTAGGAAGTCCTCCCCAGCACTGTACCATAAGTGGAGTTAGATATCAGAACACTGGTCCCGCCACATACCCGAAACGAGACCAAATAGGCAGCAGCAGCAGCAGCAGCAGCAGCAACAACAACAGCACTTCTGCCTCTAGGTTCTCGTGGGCTGCATAAATGAGTAAGCCAGCTTGAATCTTCCTACCTACAAAAGGAAAAATGTCTGTTTTTACTTCGACCCACAAAATCAAAGTGGTGCAGAATTCTAAGTTTTAGTCGATTGTGTCTGACCACATACACACATGCAAACACAACAAATGTGTTCAGAGAGATTTACACCTCATATTCTGATACTCCAAGTCTCAGTTGGCTCAAAGTACTTGCCTTGTAAACAAGGACCAACGTTTGATCCCAGAACACAACATAAAAAGAGTCAGGCGTGGGAGTATGTGCTTGTAATCCCAGGGCTGTCAGAGCAATACCAGTTGGATCTTTGAGACTTGCTGGCAAGGCAGTCTAGTCTAATTGGCAAGTTCCAAGACAATAAAAGACCTCGTCTCAAAAAGCAAGGTGGAAGCCGGGTGGTGATGGTTCATTCACACCTTCAATCCCAGCACTTGGGAGGCAGAGGCAGGTGGATCTCTCTGAGTTTGAGGCCACCTGGTCTACAAGAGCTAGTTGCAGGACTGGTTCCAAAAAGCTACAGAGAAACCCTGTCTCAAAAAAATCAAAAACAAAAATAACAACAACAAAAAACCCCAAGGTGGACAGTACCTGAGGAAGAAAATCTGAGGTCAACCTCTGACCTTCATACTCATACACACACACACACACACAC
>PVIU01027353.1:0-20746 GCA_004026605.1 Ondatra zibethicus | reverse complement strand
GGGGTTAAGACCGGCAACTTGCGCGGGGGGGGGTTGGTCGGCTAGGGCAGGAGCTTGCGAGTTGTGGAGCGTCTTAGGGGGCAGTGGCGGCTTGGGGGACTGCTGTGGAGTGCCTGGATGGGGACCGGGGGCTAGAGTTTAGGGCCCGGCCTAGGGACTCGCTGAGTACGGGGGCGGGAGGGGGGGCGGCCGGAGAAGCTCGGAACTGGGCCCGGGGGCCCGGCGGGGAGCCCGAAGAGCTTGAGACGGGGAGGGGCCAAAGCCCCGGATGGGGGCGGAGGGACAGCGAAATTGTGGGGAGCGCGGCGGTGGGGGGGCAGGTGGGGCTGTGTCCGGGCTGCAGCTCTCTGCCTGTCCCGGACGCGAAGTAGTGTTGGGAGTGTGTGCCCGCGTGTGTTTTGGGTGGGGGTAAGGGGCGCGCCCGGCCTCGTGTTCGAGTAGAAGGGGCCGGAGGGCGGGGAGCAGTTCAGCGTGGTCATCCTGGCCCCTGGGGCGGGCGGCCGGTAGGCCGGCGTGCAGGGCCCAGGGCAGTGGAGCGCGGCCGGGTAGGAGCTCCGGGCGGGCGCGTGTGAAGGACGGGGGCGGGCGGTGGCCTCGTCTCGCCCCGGGAGCGGTATGGCGGGGTGGGGCGCCAAGAGAGCCGAGTTGACTGGAGAGGCTGGGAGGGGGCGGGGCGCTGGGCCTCTGGTTGGGGGAAGGGGAGCGCTATAGCGAGGCCGGTGAGGGCGCCGCGCCCAGGCTCCGCCCCTTGAGGCGGAAGGGGGAGCAGGGGCGGGTCCGACACAGCTGGGGGCTGGCTGGCTAGGCCCGGCGATTTTACAGTCAGTTGGTGGTGGGATTAGGTTGAGACCTGAGGCCGCCAAGGTTTAGATGTAGGATTTTAGTCTCTTTCCTAGTGCCTTGACTCAGCTTTTATTGATTTCACAGATCCACCTCCGACTCTTAAGCCAGAGACTCAGGTGAGCTGTCCCGTAGTGACTGCTTGACAATTTGGGGGCTGAGATTTTGGGAATGGCTCTATAACATTCGTGCCTGGCTTCCATTTGATCCATGTTTCCTTCCTTTTAGCCACCAGAGAAACGGCGGAGAACAATTGAGGATTTCAACAAATTCTGCAGTTTTGTCTTGGCTTATGCGGGTTACATCCCTCCTAGCAAAGAGGTAGGAAATGGAAAAGTAGCTGACTTGAGTCAGAGTGAACTACTTTATAGGAAGATCCTGCTATGATATTTGTAAGACTGAGAAAATTGGAAGCTTTTAGGGCTGTGGTGGGAAAGCTGGTGCGGAGGGGTGGAGTAATGGCAATAGCTGACTTTGAGAGCACTAACAAAAGTTTGGAGCGTTGGTCAAGATTTTCTCAGTGGTCTTTTGAGTTGTTGGTTACAGAAAGTTTCAGGTAAGTTGGAAGGAGGAAAGTATACGAGCAAATGAGATACAGAACACAGTCTAAGGGTTATGGCTCTGGCTCCAGGCAGGAGCACTGAGGAGATACTGATGAAGACTGGGGTGAAGGTAGGTTTAGAGTACATGTCAGGTTTGGGGTAGGGATGTCTCGTTCCTGGTTTTATGCTGGATGTGTGGCAGGGCTGAGCTGTCACTAGACTCCTGCTGATCCTGGTCTCTTCCTGCTTTTAAGGAAAGCGATTGGCCAGCTTCTGGCTCTAGCTCTCCATTGCGAGGTGAGAGTGCAGCGGACAGTGATGGCTGGGACTCAGCCCCCTCGGACCTTCGAACTATCCAGACTTTTGTTAAGAAAGCAAAGTCATCAAAGAGAAGGGCAGCTCAAGCAGGTCCTACCCAGCCAGGACCCCCAAGGTCCACTTTTTCTCGTCTGCAGGCCCCTGACAGTGCCACTCTGCTTGAGAAGATGAAGCTCAAGGACTCTCTGTTTGATCTGGATGGGCCCAAAGTGGCATCTCCACTGTCTCCCACATCCCTGACGCATACCTCCCGGTCCCCTGCTGCTCTCACCCCAGTGCCACTTTCCCAGGGGGACCTTTCTCAGCCTCGAAAGAAGGACCGAAAGAACAGAAAGTTGGGACCAGGAGGTGGGGCTGGCTTTGGGGTGCTTCGGAGGCCTCGACCGGCTCCTGGGGATGGGGAAAAACGGTCTCGAATCAAGAAGAGCAAGAAGCGGAAGTTGAAAAAGGCAGATCGTGGGGATAGACTCCCACCTCCTGGCCCTCCTAGGGCACCTCCCAGTGATACAGACTCTGAAGAGGAGGAGGAAGAAGAGGAGGAGGAGGATGAAGAAGAGATGACAGCAGTGGTGGGTGGTGAAGTCCCAGTCCCTGTGCTCCCAACTCCCCCTGAAGCTCCCAGGCCCCCTGTTACAGGGCACCCTGAAGGTGCTCCCCCTACTGACAGTGAAGGCAAGGAGGTGGGCAGCACAGAGACAAGCCAAGATGGAGATGCCAGCTCCAGTGAAGGCGAGATGCGGGTCATGGATGAGGACATCATGGTGGAATCAGGTGAGAAGGTTTAGAACTGCCCAGGGTGGGGAGCTGGGATGATGGGTTTGGGGGACATGATGAGCCGAGCCTTAAGACCAAACACTAAACAAACTTTCTTTTTCTAGGTGATGACTCGTGGGATCTGATCACATGTTACTGCAGAAAGCCCTTTGCTGGGCGGCCCATGATTGAGTGCAGCCTTTGTGGGACATGGATCCACCTCTCCTGCGCTAAGATTAAAAAGACCAACGTTCCTGACTTCTTTTATTGCCAGAAATGCAAGGAACTTCGGCCAGAGGCCCGGCGGTTAGGGGGTCTTCCCAAATCGGGAGAACCCTGACATCACTCTTTGAGGCTGGAACTTTGACATTACTTGGGAACTGAGCCTCAGAGTCTTCAGCCTCTTAAAGGCCGGAATTCCTGAGGGAGACTTGTTTGAGTGTCTTCTCTGTCCTTCCTGCTCCATGAACTTGAATTAGACCCATTACAGTTGGGTCAGGGGAGGCTGGGTTTATAGACAAAATCTGTCCGGTGAACCTGCCACCCTTTCCACATTCAGGGCCAGGCTCAGACTGGGCTGTAACGGGATAGTTGTCTATAAACTGTAGTGTAAATACAGCACTCCCTCATGGTTTCCTCTCTCCCACTCCCGTTCACTTTCTTCCACACCGGTTGTATTTTTAATTTTGGACTCCCCATGTTTGAGCATGGTGGTTGTTCAAAGGCCGAGTACCATACCTGGTGGAGTGGGGGAGGAAAGCAAAAGGTGTCAATTATCACTAGCCTCGTTTTTAATAATATTGGCTGGCTGCTTGTACAGACAGCCAGCGTGTTGTAAATAAAGCAGAGTGGGCTCTTGTGTTTTACAATCCTCGTTGTCCTATTTGGGCAGGGGGGTCTTGGGAAAACCTGGCAGTTGCCTTACTGGAGTTGGGGTTGAAACCCACCCTTAGGGTCCAGGGCTGTAATCACACAATTTGGGAGATGGAGACAGAAGATTTAGGGGCTAAGGTTGGCTTTGGCTATATAAAGTCAAGCCCACATCAATCCTCATCCAAAGTCAAATCTTGAAAGGACTAGCTCCCAGCTTTTCTCAAGCCAGAGGCCACCCTAGGGTCCCATGTTGGTTTGCAATTCTCGTTTTACCGATAATGCACCCTCATCCCCCATAGTTGCCTTTGAGATGCTTTGAGCTCTGGGCTTGGGATGGGTAAAGCAAAGTGGGAGCCCCTTGTCAGCATTCTAAGAACTGAAGCCGGTTGGCCATAGTACTTGGTGTGGGGCGGGGTGCACGCTTGAGGGCGGAGTCATTTAGGGCCGAAGACCGTTGCTCAAGGCAGTGGTCACGTGAGGGTCTAGGAGGAGCTTACAGTAACGTGACACAAGGAAATCACGTGAAGGACAGTCCGCTGCGCAAAGTGGGCGGGCTTGTGTCACGTGGCATGGGGAGAGGTGGGCGGGGACCTCGATAGTGTTCGCGACGTTGGTGGCGGTGGTGGTGGTGGACCTCGGCTTTGGGGTCCAGAGCTTTGGGTCTTGCTCTACGGCTCTAAGCTATCACCTCGCTGCTCCACGCCATCCTCCTTGGGCGTGTCTCCTGCACTGGCCCTGCCTTGTCGGCGCTAGCACGTCAGTTTGCTGGTGTGCGCAGGCGCGGCGGGGGCGCCTAGTCCCGTTTGGTGGGCGGCTGAGCCCGGGAGCGCGCGAGCGAGACCATGGCGGGCAGCAGCGCGGGGGGCGGTGGTGTAGGCGAGACGAAGGTGATTTACCATCTGGATGAGGAGGAGACTCCCTACCTGGTGAAGATTCCTGTCCCGGCAGAGCGCATCACCCTCGGCGATTTCAAGAGCGTTTTGCAGCGGCCCGCGGGCGCTAAGTACTTTTTCAAGTCTATGGATCAGGATTTTGGGTAAGCGCGAGGCCTAGACTGTGAAGGACGATGGGTGTGCTAGAATGGATTGGGCGATATTGAGGGGGACAGGTCTGCCTTGGAATTTTTCTGGCCTGTAGTGGAACATAGCATATTGTGCTATGCTAGGGTAGATCGTCCATCCCAAGACGGACAAGGTTGAACACAGAGAGCTTGAGAAGAACGGACTAGACTTTAGTAAACCAGAGGCAAAAAAAATTTGGTTGGAATAATGGGGCACACTGGTTTGTTTGATTTTAGCCAAAAGGCTAAGGCGATGCTTGAGGATAGTCTAGGATGTGCTGATTTCAGATTCTTTTATCTTTTCGTAGTCTGGTATGTTTTCAGACGTCTGCACGAGAATTATATAGGAATATTCTGTAGCTTTTTGTTTATTTGTTTGCTCGTTTTGATTTGTTCTTTTGTTATGGGACAGGGCCTTACTCTTTGTATCCTAGGCTGATTTTGAACTAATAGAGTTCCTGCTTCAACCCTGAGAGCTCGAATTAACAGGTGTGAGCCAATATACTGGGCATGCAGAGTCATTATGTAGGTTGGGCTATCGTTAGACAATTTAGGCTATCCTGGCTTATTAATTAGGTCTCATAGTATTATTATTTTGGGACGGTGTAATCTGTAATAATGAAGAGAGGTCTCTATTGGAATATCTTAGGCTGTTTAGAAGTAGATTTTTTTCTGGCAAAGTTTGCACCATTCTGGACTCTACTGGGATCTTATTTTCTCTTAGGGCTAGACCTTCCTCCTTTATCCCCCTGGTTGGGGCGGGGAAGGAAATTGGAGGTTTGTTTTATTTTAAAGATATTTTGTGTGTATGGGTGTTTTGCATGGGTGCTTATTTGTGCACCACAAGCATGCAATGCCCACAGAAACCAGAAGATGGCATGGGGTCTCTTGGAACTGGAGTTTTATATATGTTAGCCACTATGTAGGTGCTGAGAATTGCACTCCAGTCCTTTGGAAGAGCAGTCATTGCTAAGACAGGATTTCATTCTGTAACTGAAACTACCTAGAGCTCACAATGTAGAACAGGCTCACCTTGAACTTGTAGCAGCCTTTGCTCTACATCTGTATCATGAGTGCTAGGACCAGAGGTGTGCGGCACTACACTGGCCTAGACCTGGGTTTATTGTTACAAGATGGGGAAAAATAGGTACAAATAGGCTGGTGGTGCCAGTCCAGACAGCTGTACTGGGGTCTTGCAGGTGATACTGGTGCAAACAGCTTTGCGTGGAGACCCTGGGGCTCTGGTAGAATAGATTGGGTTCTGGGGTAATTTGGGACATTCTGGGTGATCCTGGGCTGAATGAGGACGCTGAGTAAGGCAGCCTTTTGTTTGTCGCTCTTGGGACTGAACCTTCTGTGTGTCCTTAAGCTCAGGGTTGGAAGGTAGAGTGCATTAGATTCAGATATCCTGAGTTGGCATCAGCAAGGATAACAAGGTACCTGGGAGGAAAAGGTTATCTACTGCCTGGTTGGGGAGAGACTCCCTTACCTGTGAAGTCTCTGGTTGGAGCATATTCCCCATCAACTGGAACTGAACAAACTGGACTCTCGCTAAAGATTGCTCGACATGGGCAAAGTGATACTGTCAAGGGGGTTGTCTTGGATTTAAGTCAAGGTTCTTCTTTTTGCATTATAATTTCAGGCAATTTATTTAGCTTTTGTGCTTTGATTTCTTCATCTGTGGCTTGATGATAATCATAGTGTAAAATACTTAATTTAGGTGCACAGCACATGGTAAATTCATTTAGTTCTGAAGCTAACTAGTTTGTAGACTACATTATAGTGATACGAAATTGCCTGCCTTGAAGGAGACTGGGCCCTGCTGAGGTTGGGTTATGTTGGGAAGAGTTGTACACACTGAGCAGACCAGTGGTGACTGGGCTTTGTCATCTTGACAGCGGGTATATGAGACATATACATACCCTCAAAATGAGGCATATACCCAAGGCCCCCAGAGCATATTAGGCTAGGGTTAATCGGCCAAGAGGTTTTATTATCTTTATTTTAATTTTATATATATGAGTGTTTTGCCCGCACGCATGTATGTGTGTGCACCATGTGCATGCCTGGTGCTTGTGAACGTTAGAAAAGACAGATCCCGCCGGGCGGTGGTGGCGCACGCCTTTAATCCCAGCACTACAGAGGCAGAGGCAGGCGGATCTCCGTGAGTTCGAGGCCAGCCTGGTCTACAAGAGCTAGTTCCAGGACAGGCTCCAAAGAGCTACACGGAGAAACCCTGTCTCGAAAAACCAAAAAATGAAAAGACAGATCCCAGAATTGGAGTTACGGACGGTTGCAAGCTACTCTGTGGGTGTTGGGAACTAAACCTGGGTCTTCTGCAAGAGCCAACTGAGCCAGCTCTCCAGCCCCCGGACAAGAAGTTCTAGTTTGAAGGTGAGGGTGTGTGTATGTGGAAGCAGGCCTCATGTCTCATGTTTTGTCACCGTGTATTTGCTAATGCTTACTGAGTGTCGAGGCTGGCGCTGCACACCCAGGGCACATGTTGAGCAGAATTAGGTGCTAATGATTTCTTGTGGGTATTGAGAAGGACCAAGTCTAGTCCGCTGCAGGAACCTGTGGGAGGCTGGCCTCCAAGGCTGGGCTTCGGGGTTTTTCAGGCTGAGCAGATTGCTTAGTGAGATGAGGCAGCTGGGAAATGGGAAGCCTAGCTCCCCTCTCTGTAGGAGCTTTCCTAGTGTGGAGTATTATGGTTGCATGAAGGGTGTTTTTACCCAGCAAAGGCCACACATCTGGACAGCCTCTGGATGTGAATTAGAGAGAACTGCAGAGCAGAGAATTACACAGGGACCAGAACATTTTATGGGACAGATGTGTAGAACGGAGATAAGGTTAGCAAGGCTCCTAAGTTAAGATATTTGGAGCACTGGAGAACTGTCCCAGAAGGCCTATAGAGTGGTACTTTGAGGTTTGGATCAAATGGGAAGAAGTCTTTGGAGGAGCATTGGATCTCTGAGGATGAGCTGGGGCTGAGGGTGGAGTAAGATCAGGAGAGCGTCTAGAGTTTATTTACATGGGAAAACAAATAGTTTATTGTAGAAGCATAGGAGCCAGGCCCCATAGTAATGGGTGACAGTCATGGTGACATGCCTGTAGTCCCAGGAGGCAGAGGCAGGCAGGTCTCTATGAGTTTGAGGCCAATCTGCACCCTGATCTATATAGTGGATTCCAGGCCATCCCAGGGTACAAAATGAGGGTCCCCAACCTCCCCCCCCCCAAAGGCAGAGGATTGGATTGGGTCTGGAGAGATGGCTTGGTCCTCTTTTAGAGGACCTGAGTTCAATTTCCAGCACCCAAATAGTAGCTCATAGTACCACCAGTGAGTCCAGCTCTGGGGGTCTAATGCCCTCTCCTGTCCTCTGCAGGTGCCCTCCCACACGTCAGTGACAGTCATTCACATGGACGTGCCCGTTAAAAAACATACAGGTGGGGCTGGAGAGATGGCTCAGAGGTTAAGAGCACTGACTGCTCTTCCAGAGGTCCTGAGTTCAATTCCCAGCAACCACATGGTGGCTCACAGCCATCTGTAATAAGATCTGGTGCCCTCTTCTGGCCTGCAGGTGTACATGGAGGCAGAACACTGTGTACATAATAAATAAATAAATCTTTTATAAAAAAAAAAAAAAAAAAAAACATACAGGTGCTAGCCAGAGTCAACATGCTTGGGTAGGATGGAGATTGGGAGAGACTTTGAATGAGATTTTGGGGGTACTAGTCTCTCTCTCTCTCTTGCTTGCGCTCTCAGTTTTCAAGACAGGGTTTCTCTGTAGCCCTGGCTATCCTGGAATTCACTGTGTAGATCAGGCTGGCCTTGGATCTGCCTGCTCTGCCTCCTGAGTGCTGCTGCTGCTGCTGCTGCTGCTTCTGGATTTTTACTTGTTTTGTTTGTTTGTTTTTTTTGGAGACAGGGTCTCTCTATGTAACCCTGGCTGGCTTCAAGTTCCCTGAGCACCTCCTGCCTCTGCCTCCCAAGTTGTTAGCGTTGAAGGTGTGAACCACCATGCCTGGCATCTTCCTGACCGCTCTGCTCTCTCCACAGGGTGGTGAAGGAAGAGATTTCAGACGACAGCGCGCGCCTCCCATGCTTCAATGGAAGGGTTGTCTCCTGGGTAAGGGGAGTCATTACCAAGCTGCTTCCAACCTCAGTCTTCCTACGGCCTCCCCCGCTGTCCAGTCATTGGGAGCCCTGGCTGCCCACCTCTCTCCTCGTAGAAGCAGTGGGCATTCCTCAGCCTTCTCTTTCTGTAGCCTCCCATACTGGTTGCTTCTTTTCTGAGTTGTTCTCCCAGGCTTCTGAGACCCTGGCCTCTTTGTGCCCATTTCCCGTAGTCTTGGCACTTAAACAGCTACCCAATGGAACCATGTTTTCTTGCCCCTTTTAGCTAGTGTCATCAGATAACCCCCAGCCTGAGGTGGCTCCCCCAACCCATGAGTCTCGGACAGAGCTGGTTCCTCCACCTCCGCCATTACCTCCTTTGCCTCCAGAAAGGACCAGTGGCATTGGGGACTCAAGACCTCCATCGTTCCAGTGAGTCCTTTACATTCTTGAGTCCAGGGGAGGGAAGTGAAGATGGAATCCAGTCCAGGCCCTTGGAGAGGGGAGACTGAGGATTCGGTGCTCTGCCCTACTGACATTGTTTGGAAACTGTCTCTACCTACGTAGCCCTAATGTATCCAGCAGCCATGAAAATCTAGAGCCTGAGACAGAAACTGAGTCTGTTGTATCACTGAGACGAGAACGACCTCGAAGGAGAGACAGCAGTGAGCATGGCGGTGAGGGGACAGGCCCTGGAGGCGGGGTAGACTGGGACCTGGGAGAGGAGGCAAACCTCAGCATGAAGAATGGGAGGCCTGGCTCCTGAGGTTCTCATTTATACATAGCTGGTGGCCACAGGCCCAGTGGCCCCTCAAGGCTGGAGCGCCACCTGGCTGGGTACGAGAGTTCCTCAACTCTGATGACCAGTGAGCTGGAGAGCACCAGCCTAGGGGACTCAGATGAGGATGACACCATGAGTAGGTATGTTTCACACATCTGTCCCTCCCCAGGGCTTCCTCCATCACCCTCCCTCCCCATCTCCCGCTCCCTGCTCCGTCCCATTAGTCTTCTTGTTATTCCATGTGACTCCCCGACCACTTCCCACCTCCACATGCCCTGCTTCTCAATTGCTATCAGATTCAGCAGCTCCACCGAGCAGAGCAGTGCCTCCCGCCTTCTCAAGCGCCACCGAAGGCGGAGAAAGCAGCGGCCACCACGCATGGAAAGGGTAAGGGTTCTTTTGGGAGAAGTGGGCCTTAGTTTAGCTGCTTCTTTGACACAGAGGCTTAGGGCTCGTCTCTGTTGATGAAGAGCATTCACCTCTTCCCTGTCTTCCGTCACAGACCTCATCCTTCAGCAGTGTCACCGATTCCACAATGTCCCTCAACATCATCACAGTTACACTCAACATGGGTATGGAAGGTCCCCATGAGAGGAGGGGAGAGGGTCTCCAGGGTTTCTGGGCCTTAGTCCCCTCATGTGAGCTCCCTCCACAGAGAAGTACAACTTCCTGGGCATCTCCATTGTGGGCCAGAGTAATGAGCGGGGTGATGGAGGCATCTACATCGGTTCCATCATGAAGGGGGGTGCTGTGGCTGCTGATGGGCGTATCGAGCCCGGAGACATGCTTTTGCAGGTATGCTGACCGATTGGCTGTGGGCTTGGGCTGGGGCTCTCACCTTCCCACACTGCCTCTAAGCCACTTCTCCTCCCTTCCAGGTGAATGACATGAACTTTGAGAACATGAGCAATGATGATGCTGTGCGGGTGCTGAGGGATATTGTGCATAAACCAGGGTGAGCCTATGTGGGTGCCGGTCCTCGGCATAAACCAGGGTGAGCCCGTGTGGGTGCCGGTCCTCTGTGCATAAACCAGGGCGAGCCTATGTGGGTGCCTGTCCTCTGCATAAACCAGAGTAAGCCCGTGTGGGTGCCGGTCCTCTGCATAAACCAGGGTGAGCCCGTGTGGGTGCCGGTCCTCTGCATAAACCAGGGTGAGCCCGTGTGGGTGCCGGTCCTCTGCATAAACCAGGGTGAGACCGTGTGGGTTCTGGTCCTTTGTTTTGCAATTTAAAAAAGAAGTGAGGCCGGGCATAGTGACACACACCTTTAATTATAGCACTTGTGAGGCAGAGACAGGTGGCTCTCTGGTTATGAAGCTAGCCTGGTAGACATAGTGAGTTCTAGACCAGCCAGGCATGTCTACATAGTGAGACCCTGTCTCAAAAAAACAGAAACAAAACAACAAATCAAAGGGGCTGTACATGTCTCTCCAGCCTAAATCATAAAACCAAATGTGAGTCCCTCAGAAAGCCCACCCAGTGTGTACCCCTTCCCACGCCATCCTTCTCACTGATGGTAATTACTCTTAACTTGTTTGGTCAAGAAAACTGTTGATGGTTTTCCACCCATGCCTGAATCCTGGAACACTATGGTTCGGTATTACCTGTTTCACGCTTCCTGTGAATGAATTGTACAGTATGTACTCCCTGTTTCACTCAGCAGTGTGATTTTAACTCACCATATTGGTGAGTCATCCTCACTGTGGAACCCCCACTCTCACTTTCTGCATCCCGGTTCTCTGTATCTTATGCCCTTAATCCTTGTATCAGGCCTTGGGCCTCCTGAGGTCTTTCCCCTCTACTTGCTTGACCGGCCTTCTCTTCCCCACAGCCCCATCGTGCTGACCGTGGCCAAGTGTTGGGATCCCTCTCCCCAGGCTTACTTCACCCTCCCCCGAAGTGAGTGATGCTTAGGCAGGGGTCTGAAGTTAAGAGATCTGGGGAGCCTGGGCATGGTGGCTTAAGCTTGCAATCCTGGCACCTGGGAAGCTAAGACAGGAGGCTCTCCCAAAGTTCAAGGCCAGCCTGGGCTACAGAATGAAACCCTGTCTTGAACAATCAAGAGCAAAAAGAAATTAGAAGACCCAGAATATGAGGCTGGGTTTCCAGGTTACAGGGAATGGGTTCAGGAATGCCAAGGGAGGGGTGCAACAGGATTCTTAATGGAGTGTATGGGGCTTGTTTTCTAGCACTGAGTAGTGATGATCTTGGTAATTATTTTATTTTTGTTCCAGATGAGCCCATCCAGCCAATTGATCCTGCTGCCTGGGTGTCGCACTCCGCTGCACTGACTGGCACCTTCCCTGCTTACCCAGGCTCTTCATCTATGAGCACTATCACATCCGGCTCCTCCCTGCCTGATGGTGAGTCTTGAGCCCCTCCCCACCTCCCTGTTTGAGTGGACCTTTCTCAGTTCTCTGTTGTCTCCTCTGTCAGGCTGTGAAAGCCGGGGTCTCTCCATCCACATGGACATGGCCTCTGTGACCAAGGCCATGGCAGCCCCAGAGTCTGGGCTAGAAGTCCGGGACCGCATGTGGCTCAAGATCACCATCCCAAATGCCTTTCTAGGTATTCCCAGGCCCTGAGCAAGGTGGCATGGGAAGGGGAGGAAGAGGCCAAGGCTGGGAACAGCACGAGGGTGAGGGTAGACGTTGAGAAGAGAATCTGACTTCTCCCACTGTGGCTGATCTCAGGCTCAGATGTGGTAGACTGGCTGTACCATCATGTGGAAGGCTTTCCTGAGCGCCGGGAGGCCAGAAAGTATGCCAGCGGGCTATTGAAGGCGGGACTCATCCGACATACTGTCAACAAGATAACTTTTTCTGAGCAGTGCTATTATGTCTTCGGAGACCTCAGTGGTGGCTGTGAGAGTTGTAAGTCACTTGCCCTGGTGTGGGACAGCAGGTTGTCCTACTTTGTTCTTCAGTCCAACTTTAAACCTGGTCCAGAAACTAGCCAGGGCCCCCAGGGTATTCAGGCACTGTGTATCCCACACTTGGCCTTGCGGTGGCCAACCATGGGGCTGATGGGTGCCTGTATGCTGCTGAACAAACTAGGTACCAGTTGCAGAGCAGTATTCCCAAGGGAAAGAATGCCTCATGAGTCCCACACAAGTATATTGGGCTACTGATGGTGACCCTGGCTGTGTCTCTGCCCTCGTAGCAGAGTTTCCTGTTTCCAGGCCATCATGATCTCTGTGCCCTTCGCATTGTGAGTGGCTCTGGAGAAATGGTTGCCGGTTTCTGTCTGCTCCCTGGAATCCTAGCCTCTTAAAACAGGGACCTCTCTTCCTTTTTGTTCCAGACCTAGTTAACCTGTCTCTGAATGACAATGACGGCTCCAGTGGGGCTTCAGACCAGGATACTCTGGCTCCTCTTCCTGGAGCTGCCCCCTGGCCCCTGCTGCCTACTTTCTCCTACCAGTATCCAGCCCCACACCCCTACAGCCCACAGCCTCCGCCCTACCACGAGCTTTCATCTTATACTTACGGTGGAGGCAGCGCCAGCAGCCAGCACAGTGAAGGTAAGTCACCCCCACACACCAGTACAGCTGGAGAAGGGCACAGTAGAGGGGACTCGGGGGAGAGGCAAGAGCAGGGGCTGGGGGAATCCAGAGGGCTCTGTGCTGAGCTTCACTTACCCCATTCCCTCCCCCCTTCCAACAGGGAGCCGGAGCAGTGGGTCAACAAGAAGTGATGGGGGGGCCGGGCGCACAGGCAGGCCTGAGGAGCGGGCCCCTGAGTCCAAGTCTGGCAGTGGCAGTGAGTCTGAGCTGTCCAGCCGTGGAGGCAGCCTTCGGCGGGGTGGGGAGCCTGGTGGGACTGGTGATGGGGGCCCCCCTCCATCCAGGGGCTCAACAGGCGGTACTCCCAATCTCCGAGCCCTCCCAGGGCTCCATCCCTATGGCCCTCCCCCTGGCATGGCCCTCCCCTATAATCCCATGATGGTTGTCATGATGCCCCCACCCCCTCCCCCTGTCTCTACTGCAGTGCAGCCCCCTGGTGCTCCTCCAGTCAGAGACCTGGGCTCTGTGCCCCCAGAACTGACAGCTAGCCGTCAGAGCTTCCACATGGCCATGGGCAACCCCAGTGAATTTTTTGTAGATGTTATGTAGGGCCCACCTTGAGACCACATTGGGTCTGCGCCCTTGACCTGTCAAATTTCAGCTTGGTGCTCCTCATAGTGCCTGGGTTCATCCTGGTGCTTGGTACCTACCACAAGATTTTTGCCACTGTGACTCTCACCAGCAGTGCCTGGTCCTTCCCCTTCCTCAGGGGTAATCGGGACCTTTGGTTATTTTTAGCTTTATTTTTTATAAGCCTTTTTGGGGGTTAAGATAGACTTTCTTATATTTTGGGGAGTATTTTTTTATAGACATTTTTTCTTTTATATGAAGAATCCCTTCATATGAAATTTCCTGGGTCCCTTCTAACTCCAGAATATGACCACCACCTCCAATTGCCTAGTTAGCCGTCACTTGGAGGGTGGGTGGTGGTTAGTGGTACCCTGGGAAGAGGAAGTGGGGCTGGGTACCCTAGACAGCTGGTGGTGTACTTGGGGACTGTGTAGCTGCCTTTGTTACTCTATTTATTTTAGTCACTTGTGTAAAACACAAAATAAAGCAATAGAGGCCAATTCCCAAAGCCTCTGGCTCCTTTCTTTGGCAGTGCAGAAGAGGAACCCGAGGGAGACACAAGGAGGGACCAGTGAGGTCCAGCAGCAGAAGGTGGCTTGTTAGAAAATTGGGAGGGAAGCAGGCTGTGGAGAAGAGGGATTGGTGAGATGCAGCAGCCAAGGGTGGTGGTTTATTAGAAAGTTTATTGTTCTTAAGGCCGTAAGTACGCCAGAGGACACACAGGAGAAGTTGGCCCCGTGTTTGGCATAAGAGAAGGCACATAACTTAGATGGTAGGGCCTGACTGGGAGGATTCAGATCCGAAGGGGGTTGCTGGTGACTACGCCACCACTCTCCACCATAGCCTTGGAGATGCTTTTGAAGTTACGGAAGAGCTGCTGCTGAGGGCTGGATTGCAGGTTAGCCATATTTTCTCGGATCCGTGCTGCAGCCTGGGGAGAGGGAAGGAGAGGGTCAGGCCTCTGTCTCAATTCCCCACCTGTGCTGGGTAGCTCCAAGGCTCACCTCAATACACCAACTGTCACAGAGCATTTTCTCATGCTGTGCTTCGGGGTGGCCCTCACTCAGGGATCTCGAGGCTCTATAAGGAAACAGGAGGTTAAGATAATCCTGATGGTGCTGGCCCAGCTACTCTGTGGCTCAAAGCTCCCAAGCTTCCTGCTCTGCCTTCTTACCTGGAGAGAACCACCACCATGGCATAGAGGTCAATGGCTCCATCTGCCAGCCGGTGCAGCAGGAATTGTTCATCTGTCAGGTAGATGAAGGTGGGGTTAGTAGTCTGAGGGGGGGAGGGAGGGAGGGAGGGAGGGGGGATTGGCAGGAGGTAAGGGGTTGCAGAGCTCACTCACTGACAATCGCTTTTTTGTGCTTTATCAGCTTGGCCTCCACTACAGTGGCAAATTCCTCCAGAGCCTGTACTGTCTGAAGAGACAAGAGTCATAGAGCTCAGAAAAAAGCAGGCAGCCCCTTGCTGCAGGCTCTGCTCTAAGGACCACTCACCAGTTCACCACTGCGACTTAACTCAGGGTGGACAACCCCTGACAGACTCAAACCACTGCCAATTCCTGTCCGCCTGGAGAGAAATGGAAGAGTGAGTGGCTGGTTAGTTGGTGTACACCATCTTGTCTTCCCTGACCCTGTCCCCTGGCTCACCGCCTCAGCTGTTTGCCCGCTTCTCCTATCAGGAGGCCAACATTCCCAAGAGGGTTCTTTAGGGCATTTCCCAGCCCAGAGAGTTCCTTTCCTTTGTCCTGTGGGGGAGGAAGGTCCCACAGTCAGGACTCAGTGTCTTTCACACTCTCTCCCTTACTCTCGCTTCTTACCATACAGCCCTGCAGAGCCACAAACAGTCGAAGAATGTCATTTGTCCCTTCAAAGATCCGGAAGATTCGAATATCTCGGAGCACACGCTCTACCCCAGGTTCCTAATGCGGGAAGATACATAAACCTCTGTTGCGAGGTTCCTGTCCACTCGGTAGGACGACCGTGCTGAAGAGTACTCTATACCTTCATGAAGCCCATGCCCCCATTATCTGGATGCACACTCCGTACCTTCATGAAGCCCATGCCCCCCATTATCTGGATGCACTCATCTGTCACTCTCCAGGCTGCCTCCTAGGGACACAGAACCAGAGGAGTTTGGTTTTGGAGCTGAACTCCTGAACTGAACTGAACTCTGCCCTTCCATCATGCCTGGGTCCTCACCGAGCCAAAGATTTTGCTGATGGCGGCCTCTATCTGGAAGTCTGTGAATCCCTGGTCCATGTTGGCACTCAGCATGTAAGCCATGGACTGAGGGGGCGTGGTTGGGAAGTGGGGAAGGAAACAGGAAAGGGCTGCATCAGGCAGGATGGTTCATACTCCAATCTGCAAGACCAGCTCAGCTCTGCTGCCCCACAATCCTTGCATTCACTCTCTCTAACCCCCTGGTCAGGTCAAACACATCCAGTAGGTGGTCCTCTGGGTTGGTGAACCCAGCTCCAGGCCTCAGACTTTTTAAAGGGATGGCTAGAATTAGTCTCTGGGAAAGCATCCAGGAAGCCCTTAGCGGAACAGCAGCACTCCTTCAGAAGCTGAACTGACTATGCCTCCTCGCATCCCCTAGGGCATTGGTGTAAAGCTGGAGACCCACTGCCCCAGGTGCTGCTGGGGGTTGTAGTCTGACCCAACTGTGAAGAAAGCTGTAGGGCTCCAGGGGGAGGGGCACAGGAAGCCCTTACCTCGGTCACATACTGCAGAATTGCCATCCGAGCCAGCTTTTCCTGGATCATCCCATAGTTGTGAATTTTGTCCCCAAACTGGGTACGATTAGTAGCATGATCAACCTGAAAGGCACATGTTTCCCACTCATGATTGTGTAGTCTCCACTGGGTGGGGACTGGAGACTTTACTTAGATCTGGAAGAGTGAGCGAGGTGTTACTCTGACAGAGGGAGTGCTACAAGATAGCAGGGGCATATCAAAGAGTGATTCCTTTAGGCTAGCTAGGGATGGAGACAGGACTTACCGCTTTGGCAATGATGGCTTTCATGGTGCCTGCTAGGGTTGCAGCCATCCCAAATCTTCCATTGTTGAGGATATTCACAGCAACTTTGAAGCCACCTCCCACCTCTCCTAGCACGTTCTCTGCTGGTACCTTCACTCCATCAAAGTACACTTCTGCTGTGTTGGATGCTTTGATACCCATCTTCTTTTCAGGGAGCCCACTGAAAAGGCAGGGCAGGAAAGTTGAAGTATGAATAGGTTGCTATGGGGGAAAATTGCCCCCCCCCCAGTCCTTATGATCCGGGAGGAACTCCCTAGGCTGTAGAGAGGATACAGGTACTGCCCATGTGTCCTAGGGTTACGGAGGTCTGGCTGTGTCCTATTACCCTGTGTTTCCCCCAAGGAAACAAACTGCCCACTTCCTTTGGCTCTTGTACATGCCCCAGTGTGACCTGTAACAACCAATTGCTTTTGAGAGCCCAGTGCTGTCCCCTTGATTCTGCCTTGTCTTCCCCACACTCACTTACTGGGTAACACCTCCAAAGCTTCTTTCCACCACAAAAGCTGTGATCTTCTCTTTCACGGCCCCCGTGGCTGCATCTTTAATTGGTGTCTTGGCAAAGACAGTGAAAACATCTGCGATGCCCCCATTACTGTGGAAGAAGGAGGCGATTAGTAAGTGGTGTGGCTCAGAGCGACGAGGTCAGGAGATTGGGCTGAAGGAACGAAGAGAAATGGAAGATTGCCTTATCCAAATCTTGGTTCCATTGAGAGTATAATATTTCCCACAGGGGCTGGGTACAGCTGAGGTTCGAATGGAGGCGGCATCTGACCCACTCGAGGGTTCTGTTAGGCAGAAAGCTGCCACAGCTTCCCCTGTTGGGGAAAAAACAAGTTTACCTGAAATCCTGCTGACCATCAAAGTCGTGTCCCTCCCATACTATCCCCAGGCAGCTCCTGTGCCCGTGAGCCACTCACGCTTCTCACCCCTAGGCTTCCTAGGTCGCCTTACCAGATGCCACTTTGGGGAGGTATTTTTCTTTCTGGGCCTTTGTACCAAAGAGCAAGATGCCTTTGAAACCGATGCTCTGATGAGCTCCCAGGGTAACGCTAACACCAAGGTCATGCATGCCCACGATCTCTGCCAAGCGAGCATACTGGAGGAGAAGAAGGCGTCTGGGATTGTAACGAGCTACACTGAACTGGGCCTCAACAGGAGAGTATGGGCAGTAGGGCAGCACAGCGGCTGACCTGGGTCATCTGTCCTGTGAGCATGTCAGAGTAAAGTGGGACCCTAAAAGGCCCGGGGAGGACTGGTGGTGTAGCTCAGTGGTAGAGTGCTCGCCTAGCATGCACCACCCTTTCCTAAGGAAACAAGAGCAGGGATACCAAAGAGCCTAGATCTTTTGTTTCCTGAGACTCACTATGTAGCCCTGGCCAGCCTGGCCATGATTTACAGACCAGGCTGGCCGCAGACTCAAAGGTCTCCTTGCCCCTGCCCCCAGTGTGTTGGGATTAAAGGCATGCACTGCTATGCCCAACTGCCCCTGGCCTTGTGGGAATATTGCCTACTACCCTGTTGCCACACAGTCCCTAAAGACTTAGGTTTCAGGGTTAGGATCTTGGTCCTAGAGGGCTGCACGTAGATGGTGTTTTCAGAGGACAATGTCTACACAGCTGAGAAACAGAGCAGAGCAGACAGTACCCCTGGCTATGTGCATAGCCCTGGTAGTGAGGAAGCTGACTGGGCTATTAACAAGGGGGAGAGTCTTCTCACCTGGGTATTGCAGAGGCCCAAACCACCCAGCTCACTGGGTACTTGCAGACCAAATGCCCCCAGTTCCTTGAGACCCTGCAAAGTCTTCTCTTCCACCTGCTCCAAGGAGTCATTCTTGGCAGGGTCATTCACTTCCTGGGCAAGGAATAGGACCCCACACACTCAGGCTCCTTTAAGCTTAACATCTGCCTATCCCAAGATGGGTGTGCCTCATTCATTGCTCACCTCAAAGAACCGGCCCACTGGTCCCACCAGCTCTTTGAGAAATTGTCTCTGTTCTTCATTGAGCACTGTAGGGTGGGAAAGCAAAGCAGGCCAGTCAGGTACCGAGGCTGCCCTGCCTACACTGCCTCCGACTACCCCTTTGCTTACCAGATGGATATGGGAACACCTGATCGGTGGTGAGCTGGCCTTTGAAGATCCCCACTGCAAAGGACTTGGATTCCTGGGCAGGGAAGAAACGTTTCAGGGGATTGGGGTGGGTCTACTCCTGGCTTATAAGGGTCAATCCAATTTCCGGGTCACTTACTGCCTTGGCTGGTTTTTCTCTGGTGGAAGCATCGGAGGAGAGGGTACCTGGCTTGTCCAGAACTGCCTGGGTAAAGGGGAAGGAAGAGCAGTTAAAAGGCTCGAGATGGGTGTGCCGCGGAGAACACCAGGAAGCGCTGGCGTCTTTTCCCCTATTTTCTCACTAGGGCACCCTGGCTTGCCCTTTCCCCTACTTTCGGTGCCAGAGTTTTCACCAGCCAGGTGACTGGGATGAAGACAGAGACCTCGGTTGGTCGCAGGCTAGTGAAAGCATATAACTCCCACTTCTATGCCCCTTTCCCTCATCTGTCACTTACCTGAGCGGCCTCACTGGCATAAAGTCGCTGGGCAGAGGTGGGCCGGTGCTGTCCCAGAAGCACAGTAGATCGCGAACTGTAAGGAGTCGGGGTTCAGTCCTACCCTCGTTTCCAGACCCGCTTTCCCCCTGTCGTATACAGACCTTTGGGTTCCCAGCCGCAGCAGCTGCCGCCCCACAATCGGGCTCATCCAAGCCGACTGCATCTCCAAGCTGCCCCAGAAGCGACCGCTGACCTCTCCTTACGTCCAGCCTGGCTAAAGATTTTGAGTCTGGGCCCTGACTCATGCTCCATAATGCACTGCGTTGGGGGGGGTCATGGTCTTTCCCGCCCCGATGCATGGTGGGAGCTGAAGTTCTGGCGTGCGCCCGGTCCTTGTATTCTGACTGACCCAGAGTGAAAGATCTTCCAGCGATCCGTTTTCTTTCTTAAACTCTTTAAGTGCCTCAGGTCTGAACTAAGGTCTAGTCTGCTAAAAAGGAATGAGATAAGATGGGCGAAAGGTGGAGGAGTTTAAGTGACTACAGCCAGAGGGATGGAGGTAGACTGGAGGGAGGACTTCTTAGAGGGAGAGAAAAAGGATGGAAGGTAAATGTCAGATACAGAGGCATGGATTGTTTGGAAAATGTCTCCAACAAATAAAGAGGGGATGGGTGGCAGATGCAAGCTGGAGTGTGCTCTAAGCAAATTCTGAGATCTAGGAGGTTTCACCAGCTCGAAACCCTCTAAAAGCACAAAGCACACAGTAGAAGCCTCTGTCCTCTTTCATGGACTCTGGGACAGGCTGAACCAGGAAAATCACCGTGAATTTGAGGCCTCAGAGGCTTTGTTTTTTTTTTTTTTTTTAAAGTAAAAACTCCAAATAACAAGAAACTTATACTCCTTTTTTAAAAAGGGGTTTGAATTATGTGTCTCTGTGTTTGTATATAGGCATGTGCACATGAGCGCAGTGTCTGTAGAGGCCAGAGGCACTGGGTCCCCTGGAGCTGGAGTTACAGGCAGTTGTGAGTCTCCTACATGGGTGCTGGGAACATAGCTCAGGTCCTCTGGAAGAACAGTGTGCCTGCCTGCCTTCCTTCCTTCCTTCCTTCTTTTTTTCCTTCCTTTCTTTTTCCAAGACAAGGTTTTTCTGTGAAGTCCTGGTTGTCTTTGAACTGTAGATTAGGCTGGCTTCAAACTCACAGAGATCCACCTGCCTCTGCCAACTGCTGGGATTAAAGGTGTGTACCATGGTACTCAACTTCATTTGGAAAAGCAAAAAACCCAGGATAGCCAAAACAATCCTGGGCAACAAAAGAACTTCTGGAGGCATCACAATCCCTGACTTCAAACTCTACTACATAGCTACAGTACTGAAAACAGTCTGGTACTGGCCTAAGAACAGACAGGAGGATCAATGGACCCAAATAGAAGACCCGGATATCAATCCACACATCTTCGAACACCTGATATTTGATAAAGAAGCAAAAAATATCAAATGGAAAAAAGAAGGCATATTCAACAAGTGGTGCTGGCATAACTGAATATCAACATGTAGAAAAATGAAAATAGACCCATATCTATCACCATGTACAAAACTCAAATCCAAATGGATCAAAGACCTCAATATAAAGCCAGCCACACTGAACCTTATAGAAGAGAAAGTGAGAAGTACACTTGAACGCATTGGCACAGGGAACCACTTCCTAAATAGAACCCCAACAGCACAGACACTGAGAGAAACAAT
>PVIU01027352.1:0-20478 GCA_004026605.1 Ondatra zibethicus | reverse complement strand
TATTACCATGCACAAAACTCAATTCTAAAAGGATCAAAGACCTCAATTTAAAGCCAACCACACTGAACCTCAAAGAAGAGAAAGTGGAAAGTATACTTGAATTCATTGGCACAGGAGACTACTTCCTAAATATATCCCCAGTAGCATAGACACTGAGAGAAACAATTAATAAATGGGACCTCTTGAAACTGAAAAGCTTCTGTAAAGCAAAGAACATGGTCAACAAGACAAAACGACAGCCTACAGAATGAGAAAAGATCTTCACTAACCCCACATCAGACAGAGGACTGATCGCCAAAATATACAAAGAACTCAAGAAAATGGTCATCAAAAAGAACAAATAATACAATAAAAAAAATGGGGTACAGACCCAAACAGAGAACTCTTAACAGAGGAATCTAAAATGGCTGAAAGACACTTAATGAAATGCTCAACATCCTTAGTCATCAGAGAAACGCAAATCAAAACAAGTCTGAGATTCTATCTTACACCTGTAAGAATGGCCAAGATCAAAAACACTGATGACAACTTATTCTGGAGAGGATGTTGGGTAAAGGGAATACTCCCACATTGCTGGTGGGAGTGCAAGCTGGTACAGTCCCTTCGGATATCAGTATGGCGATTTCTCAGAAAATTAGGAAACAACCTACCTCAAGACCCAACAATACCACTTTTGGGTATATACCCAAAGAATGCTCAATCATACCACAAAGACATATGCTCAACTATGTTCTTAGCAGCATTGTTTTTCATAGCCAGAACCTAGAAACAACCTAAATGCCCCTTGACCAAAGAATGGAAAAGGAGACCCACATTCACATCAGAGCAATGGATTGAGCTCCCAAGGTGCAGTTGAAGAGCAGAAGGTGGGAGAAGATGAGTAAGGAAGCTAGGACCGTGAGGGGCTGGTCCACCTATTGAGACAGTGTGCTTGAACTAATGGGAGCGCACCAATCCAGCTGGACTGGGACTGAATGAGCATATGATCAGACCAGACTCTCTGAATGTGGCGGCGAAAGGGGGCGGACGGAGAAGCCATCAACAATGACACTAGGACCTATCTCTTCTGCATGTATTATTTTTTGGGGAACCAAGTCTTTTTGGATGCACACCTTCCTAGGCTGGTCGGGAGGGTGGTGGGCCTTGGACTTCCAACAGGGCAGGGCACCATGCCCTCTTTTAAGGAAGAAGGGGGAGGGAGGAGGGGTTGGGGGGTAGCGGGAGGGGACCGGAAGAAGGGGAAGAAATGTTAAAAAAAATTATTCATTTAATTATGTTTTTGAATGGAAAAAAATAAAAAATAAATAAATAAATAAAAGGAAAATGTGGTACATTTACACAATGGAGTACTATACAGCAGAAAAGAATAATGACATCTTGAAATTTGTGGGCAAATGGATGGATCTAGAAAATATCATACTGAGTGAGGTAACCCAGAAAGATAAATATCATATGTACTCACTCAAAGTGGCTTTTAGACATAAAGCAAAGAAAACCAGCCTACAATTCACAATCCCAGAGAACCTAGACAATAAAGAGAACTGTAAGAGAGACATACATAGATCTAATCTACATTGTAAGTAGAAAAAGACAAGATCTTTTGAGTAAATTGAGAGCATGGGGACTATGAGCGAGGGTAGAAGGGGGGGGAGAGGTAAGGAGGGGAGTGGAGAAAAATATATAGCTCAATAAAAACAATAAAAAATATCTAAAAAATAGATTGACAGACTCTGAAAAGTCTTGAAGATATTCTGTATCTTGCAGTATCATATATTCAGCCAAAAATAAATTCTTTATGGAAAAATAAGGCTATTACTTCATTAGCATGATGATTTTGTGTTCATTTTTAATAAATGATACAATTACATGTTTACCAAAAATGATTTAAAAATAAATTTTTTTATGATTTGTTCTCAAAAAAGCGGGGTAAGTTTAGCTACCTTCCCTTTCTCATGTACCCAAGTTGTCTTGCACTCTGCTGTCTGCGACAGGATGATGCAGAAAGGCCTTCAATAGATGCCAGAACCTTGCTGGTATTCTTGCACCCTCCAAAACTGTGAAAAGCAAATTTCTGTTTGTATGAATTACCAAGTCTATGGTGTTCTGTTACAGCAACCAAAGAAAGAACTAAGACACTACTCCATGTGTGATTATGCCAGGTACCGGCTTTATTATTTATTCTTTTGTTTTATGTTTACTTGTTTGCAATTCACCATACATGCCAAAAAACCCTTAGCTCGCTCACAGGCCAATACTCAATATAATCTAACATAGCATAATATAGTAAGAAAGAAAAACAATACAATTATCTCAATGGCTGCTTAGAATATATTTTTCAATATCCAATATCAATTCATGTTATTTTTAAATATGTATAATCAAGGAATAAAGATCCCTTAACTCAATAATGATTATAAACTAAAACCCAAAGGCAAATTTCCTTCTTTTTTTACATGTATTTATTGTGTGTGTGCATACCTACACATGCCACATCATAAATGTGTAGTCAAAGGACAACTTGTGGGAGTCATTCTCTCCTTCCACCATATGAGACACACACATAAACACACACATATACGAAATCAATCAATAAATAAGTAAATGTAAAGAAATCCCTAAAATGTAGCTATTTTCATATAATAAATGATAGGCAGTATTTTTACTCTTCTCTATTTTCTGTATCTTCTATTCATGAGTGTGTTTTATTTTATAAATAGAAACCTATAAATCTTATTGTTTTAAAGTCTTATGAAAACCACAGAAGAATATTTATCAAGCATATAATTGCTTTCAAATAGTATCTTAATTTAGTCTCATGAAAATCCTGTAACTTGGGTATCATTATACCTATCTCTGCAGAAGAAAGCAAGGCTGAGAAAGGTTAAGTAATTTGCTCAAGTGACAGAAGTGGGATTTGAATTAGAGAATCCTTGTTCCAAGGCCAGTTTTTTTTTTCCACTGAACCATGCTACCTCCCACAAGAGAACATTTTTACATTACCACCTGCTAGTTCTAATTAAGAGATAGTAATTAAACAATTTTCCACTCCTGACAACAACATTTAAACTACTCATATTTTAAAGAAACTAACTCAAGCAACTCTATCATCTGGAAGATATGATATCTAAACACAAGTGCCAGAATTTACAGAAAGACTCCCGTATGACCCTGTTAATTATATTATCTATTTATGGGACATGAAGCACAAAAATATTTAATGATCAATATACTTGTAAAATGCTGAACTTGATTAATAATCAAAGAAATATAAATTAAAATAACAAACATGTGTATTCAGTTAGCAAAAATTCTGTAAATAGAAACTGCCAGGTTGGGCAAACGTACAATTCTTAAACATCTAAGAGCTAATGAAATTCATTAAAAACTTGCTGTGAGCCAAGTAATAAAATATGCACTTTAACAATGTCCGTGGGAAGCCAGGTGTGGTGGCATATGCCTGTAATCTCAGCACTTGGAGGGCTAACATACAGGGATCATGACTTCAAGGTCAATTTGGACTCTATGGCGTGACTCTTATCTCAAAAATAAAATGGTCTGTGGCTTTTGATCAAGTAATTCCTCATCTAGGAGTTAATATATATTTATTAATAATAAATTAGGTTAATAAAGAACACATACATCCAGTTGTTAACAGAGTCTGGAAAGGGGGGAATGCTGGTTAAACGGTACAAAGTCATAGCTGCACATGAAGAATAAATTCTGGTACTATGTTCTTCAGTGACTATAGTTAAAAACAGTATGTATTTCAAAATTACTAAAAGAGTGATGTTAAATGATGTGAACAATAGATGTGTTTAAAAAGTTTCCATCAGAGATAAACAACTCAAATTAGCTTCAGGAAGTCCCAAAAACTGACCAGGTTCACGAGGCCTCTCCTACCGAGGGTAAGCAATAAAGCTGCTGAAAGTCACTCTCAGATAAGACAAGCGGAAGAGAAGTCTCAACCAAACCAAGCTGCCAAGAAGACTCTTGGAAAAGAAAAAGCTGCAAAGCAGATGCTGAAACCAGACCAGCTGCCTGAAAGAGGTTTAGACATTGTCACTTAGAAAGGACACTGCAACTTGCTGAGCTGCCTCAGGCTCTGCAGTATACTTCAGATTCTGAGCTTACTGAGTGGTCAGTCATGCTAGGTTGGGCCTTCATGATGCAGCTGCCTTTGAGTTCTTTCTCCTCCTGTTTAAGTAACCCCAACCCATATTACTGAAAATAATCCTTTAAAAACTCATTGGTTCACCAAGTTGAACTTTGGTGGTATCCATACTTTGGTCTGATTCATGGGTTCTCTACCTGGAGTAAGTAGGCCTGTGTATTGCATTTTCCCAGGGAAAGTTTTGTCACACGACACAATCTTTCCAACCATAAGCATATAAGATTTGTCAATCAAAAGGAAAAAAGCTGAACATTACATATATTCAAAGGAATCCAATTGAGGACTCTGTCAGGCCTTGGAATGACCCAGCTTTGCTCCTTCCTATGGACTCTCTTAGTCCTCCCCTCCAGTCCATTCCTAGTGCTGTGTGTCAGTCCCTAATGCCCAGAAACACTATCTTCCTGGACCTCCAATGGTCACAACAGGCTGGGACTCGGGTAGGTGAATCACACCCCCTCCCTGTCCTCCATTCTCACCCTCAGTCCTTACCAACCCACTTGCAGCTGCCGTTCCTCCCACCGCGAGTCTATCCACTGGAGACTCCAACTCTTACTTCTGGTACAGCCCTACTCCCTTGGCCCTTTCATCCCGGTATCCCCAGATTAGTCTCACTGCAATGGACTTGTAGGAGGCTCTCCTCCCACCACATCTCCAGTTCCCTGGGGACCCTGCTTCTTGGTGTGGACAGGATCCCCAAGTGCTTTCCCAAAGCCCCTCGCAGCCTTTTCTCCTGGCCCACCTCTATCCCTCTCTGCTACTCACCAGCCTGAAGAAGCATTCTCTACCAGGCAATCCATGGCCACAATGCTTTTCTAAGATCCAGTGAGAGCAAACTAAAGAACAGAACACCCACCAAAGACAAGACCAGACATCAACTCCTAGAATCACCTCAATCATCCCAACTCCAGATGACTAGACACCAGCACAAAATACACAAAAATTAACAGCCAAGACCATATGCCTCCACCAGAAACCAGTAACCCTACTAATGTAGTAGGTCCTACATAACAACTGGAGCACAAACAAGGACTTCAAAACAACAATCATAAATATGTTCAAGGACTTCTGTGGAACAATTTTTGTACACTGTAAATATGTATTACTCTCATTAATTAATAAAGATCTAACTGGGCTATGTCTGGGTAGGAAGAGAATAGGTGGGAGAGTCAGACTAGGAGGATGCTGGGATGAAAGCCAGAGTCTTGGGAGTTGCCAGTCAGATGCAGAGGAAGCAGGACGTGTACAAAATGAGGTAACAAGCCATGAGTCATGTGGTAGAATTTAGATAGAAAATATGGGCTAATTTAGGTTGTAAGAGGTAATTAGTAATAAGCCTAAGCTATCAGTCAAGTATTTATAATTAATACTAAATCTCCATGTTGGTTATTTGGGAACTAGCAGGAGGGAAAGAAAAGTCCACCCACAAAGAACCTTGAAAAAGATAGGATAAATACCTTAATGAAATGTGTGAAAATACAAACAGTAAAATAAAATAATAAAAACAATTCATAACATAAAAGAAGAATGTAATAAAGAAATAAAATCAATAAGAAACCCAAACAAAAATAAAACTGGAAATGAAAAATTTAGAAAGTCAAACAAAGACCTCAGAGGTGAACCTCACCAACAGATTATAGGCATGGAAGAATCTCAGGATTGGAGACAAGGTAGAAGAAATGAAGACCTCAGTCAAAAGAAAGTACAAACTATCTAGGAAATCTGGGACACTATGAAAAGAACAAATCTAAGAAAAATGGGCATAGACAAAGGAGAAGAATCCCAAATCAAAGGAAAAACTCATCTGAGTGACGTAACCTATACCCAAAAAATACAAGTATTTTATGTATTCCCTTATATGTGGATGTTAGTTCCTAAACTTTTGGTAGGCATGTTACAATCCACGGGACCACAGAGGTTAGGTACAGAGTAAGGGTCTAGGGTGTCTCCCAAGGAAGGAGAAATAAAACATGTAGTTATGGAGAGACCGGGGAGTCATAAGAGGAGGATTAAATGGGAAGAGGGAGAGAAAGGTAAGAGAGGGAATATGGGGAGGGGCAACTAATATTAAGAGTCATTTGAGGGGTCATATGAAAACCGACTACTGTAGACACTTCTCAAATTATATACATATATGAAAGAAATCTAAATGATGTCATCAAATAATGGTGGAGACAAAGCCCTAAATAGAAATCTTTCACCAACAAGTAAAATCTCTAGTGTCAGGAATGGGTTATATCTAGTTGAGTCATTGGC
Source organism: Ondatra zibethicus (assembly GCA_004026605.1). Taxonomy (NCBI): domain Eukaryota; kingdom Metazoa; phylum Chordata; class Mammalia; order Rodentia; family Cricetidae; genus Ondatra; species Ondatra zibethicus. The sequence goes on along the minus strand of PVIU01027352.1, from coordinate 14,054 downwards.
CAAAGGGGCTGTATGGAAACCCCAAACCTCTCAAGTGATTTCCAAGGCTATTGGTTATTCTCCACAAACTGATGATAAACCCTATTGCTAAAGACAACATTCTTATATCTCATTCAACACAGAGAAGATGAGTTGGTGCCTACGTAGAGCCTCCAACCCTACTGACTAGTGGTCATGGTATTGGAAGGTGCTCTGAAAGTTACCAGAGGAGAAAGATACCAACAACCCAGCTACCAACCCTAAAATCTACAAGAGTGACCTGCCTGCACCATATGCTGGTGCAATAGTGACACAAGAATTAAAGTAGTAACCAACTACTCTTTGCTTAGATTTAAGGTCTATTCTATGAGATAAAACCCATGCCTGACAATGCACAGGTGGCAAAGAACCTAGGCCATGGGCCTAGCAGAAAACCAAATAAACATAGCAATAAAACAACTCCTAATGACATAATGCTATACTCTAGATCAGTACCTCTCTAAGCCATCAGCAGAGAAGCTTCCTCTTGGCAGTAGATAGGAACTAACACAGAAATCTATGTGCTGAGAGTAAGAGACTTTGTAAAACAAAGTCGTAAATGAGATTACCTTCATCAAACCCCTCCCCTCAGGGCTCAGGGAGCCATGTAGGAGAGGATACAGAAAGATTGCAAAGGCAATTGGAATATCTGATACCAAGGAAACAATTTCTTCCCAAACACAACAGGACTGAAGCATGTATAAACTCACAGAGCCTGTGGCAACACATTCAGGGCCTGTACAGGTTCAAGTCAGACAGGATCCCAGTGCTGTAAAGGAGAAGTAGACATAGTTTCCCATCCCTAAACAAGAAGCAATATCTAGCTGACATTGTTTACAAGGAAAAATTAGTTTTCTCCAATAGAATCTCACTTTTAATCTCACAATTAACTGCACCTAAGAGCAGTCTCATGCCCAGGAGTAGATGGCCAACACAAAATGAACTCAATAGAATTTATAGATGTTTTGTCTCATACACCTTTGTTTGGGCATTTTATCTTATTGATCTTTTGCTTGTATATAATAGCTTCTAAATTTTTGTTTTTACAGGGTGTGTGTGTGTGTTGAGGCAGGGCCATCGCATAAGCAAGCTCATGCAAACTCACAATGAGTAAGCAAAATTGGCCAAGACAGCCTGTCAGCAGACCAAAAGCATGGTAACTAATGATGCATGCTCTTAGCCAATCACAATACATCAGCAGTGACCGCCAGTTTCAAAAGGACCAACCAGAAATGTTCCTACGGCAGCTTAATTTCCCTAACCCCATAAACCCCCCCAACCTGCTTACAATAAAGAGCTTCTGTGTTGGAATCTCTTCCAGTCTGTGTCGTTGCCTCCGCATCTTCTCACCCCCTCCCCCCAGAAAATAGGGATAGCACAACAAGCAGCAGCAACAAGCCCACAAAAACTGTGTGTGTGTGTGTGGTATGTAAATTTCTTATGCTTTTCTTTTTTAATTTTTATTCTAGTTTAGCTTTTGTTTGCCTTTGTTTTATAAAGAGAGAGAAAAAGAAAGGGTATGTAGTTGGTAGGTAGGTAGGTAGATGGGGAGGATTTGGGAGGAGTTGGAGGAAGGGAAACGATCAGAATATATTGTATGAAAAGTATTTTCAATAAAAAAACACATTTTAAAAAATTATTACTGGAAAAATACCTACGTTGTTTTCAACCAGTCAGTAAAGCCCACTTTACATTTTAAATACATGTACATGAAGGCTCGAGGTGAGGACAGAATGACACCTCACACCATCCACAAACCATTTATGGAGAAAGACTTCACACTTTTGAATCTATTCCCTGTATCAGGAGCTATGCATGACATGCACAAACAGACCAGGATCCATACAAGCAACAAATAACTCATTATACAAGAGATGTTATACCTTAACAGCTTCTCCAAGAGTCTGGTTTTTGTCAGCTTCCTCGCTGGAGTGCAACTCAAGTCTATAATTCAACTCCTGTAGTTGCTGGGCCTGTTCATTCAACAGCATTTGTGCCTGCTGTTCCCGAAGTAATGCATTATTTAGTTCTTCACATGCACTTTCAAACTTCTCATGGGTGATCAATTTCTTTAAGAAGAAGAGAAAAAAAATCAGTTGCAAGCCAATTGTATTGCTGTACTATTTATTCTTCAGAGCAGTATTTGGTAACATGGGACTGGAGAGATGGCTCTGTGCTTAAGAGCACCAACTGCTCTTCCAGAACAGAATTCAGTTCCAAGCACCCACAAGGAGGTGGGCTCACAACTAGCATCCAGGGGACATCATGCCCTCTTCTGGCCTCCACAGGTACCTGGACACATGTCATACACTCACAGATACCTACACATAAATAGAAATTTGAAAAATAATGTAATGGCAAACATTTCTAAGAACTTATTATAAAACAAAACATAAAATTTGTTTTGCTCAGAAAAAGTAAAAATAAACTATCACTTTTGTTTTAAAAGTATAATAATCATACTTTAAAAGTTATCCTTTGTCAAACAAAATCTTAGAAAACACTTGAAATTCCAAATAAAGTTTGGTTTTTGGTTTGGTTTGCTTTGGGTTTTTTTGGGCCAGGGTTTCTCTGTGTAGCCCTAGCTGTCCTGGAACTTGCTCTGCAGCACCACAGTCACAGATCTGTGGCTGCCTCTACTTCCTGAGTGCTGGGACTCAAGGCATGAACCACCACGCCCACCACGCCCAACTTCCAAATTTAAAAAAAAAAGCTTTTTGTAAAGATTATGATTATGGAAAAATATTCAAATGACCATAAGTATTGGAATGATTATCTGAGTCTGTGTTCATTGTGCTACTGTTTGGATCTCTCTGGCCCCATGTCTTCTCTAGCAGTTCCTACTCACACTCACACTCTCAGGCTACCATGTCTTGTCTTCCCACAACAATTGTAATTATCAAAATTTGCCTTATTCTCTTGCCTACATACATCTTGTGTGGAAATAGCTGTACTGAGTTGAGAACTCACTTAGCTTTCTCACTCAACACAGAAAAGAATGAACGATATTCATATGTGAACACCTGCTAATGAAACTCTACACTGTAATATAAAAGATGACTTACAATATGGTGGCTACTTGGAGGGCAGGACACAGCCCTGAAGGACTAAAAGAGCTCTCCACAGGCAAGCCTCCTATAAAGGCTCATGGGGTCCCTTCTTCAAGGCACTCGAGTGAGTAAAACACAGTTAAAAGACACCTGACATTGTCATCTTGAAGTGCATAAGGAAAAATGTTTCACGAAAGGTGCATTCCATGAAGTACATGTGGAACTAGGGAGATGAACGGCTCCCTTCATCATTCTACCTGTACAAGTAGTCATCTAAGAGTCTGCTTGCCCACTGTCAGCGTGGATTTGAAGGGGATTCATGTAATTCATCACAAACATAATGCAACCTGATTTGAATTCTTAAAAAAAATCTAGGAATGGCAGAATGAAAATCTTACTATATGTATCTAGAAAACAAAAAACTATTGCTTTTTTTGTGTTTGTGTATGCTCGCTCGTGTGCACGTTTGCACCACAGCATGAGTGTGGAAGTTAGAGGACTACGTTAGGAGTTGGTTCTCTTCCACCGTGGGTTCTGGGAATCAGCCTCAAGTTGTCGTTCAAGCTTGCGTGACAACAGCTACTTTTCACGGCAAACCTGTCTTGTTTTTCCGAGAATGCCATCTTAAAGCATATATTTTTATTTTAATTAAAACTTGTATTTGTCCGCCTGCTATAGACATGTGACTAACAAAGCTAACAGCCCTAAAAGGTGTATGATAACATGTGGCCATTAAGTAGGATGGCTTTTCCCTTAGAAAACTTCCTTTTTAGAATGCTTTCTATCAAGAAGCCTGCTGTTTTTGGAGGGGACAAAAGTCTCCTCACTTATATTTTGAATAATTTTAATTCTTATGCTTATACACTATTATAATTTGAATGCTAATATTAGGTTATTTAGTGATATTTTAGTATTATATATATGCTCATGATATAAATTTATCTTCAAATTTAATTAAAGCAAAGCTTTCTCTTTCTGTGAGTTGCATCATTTCTGGGCCTTGGAGAAAATATTTTTGTCTTATTTGTCAGAAAATTGGGAGATTAAAGAGCTTCATAAGATAGCAATAGTTTTTTGTTTTCTAGATACATATAGTAAGATTTTCATTCTGCCATTCCTAGATTTTTTTAAAGAATTCAAATCAGGTTGCATTATGTTTGTGATGAATTACATGAATCCCCTTCAAATCCACGCTGACAGTGGGCAAGCAGACTCTTAGATGACTACTTGTACAGGTAGAATGATGAAGGGAGCCGTTCATCTCCCTAGTTCCACATGTACTTCATGGAATGCACCTTTCGTGAAACATTTTTCCTTATGCACTTCAAGATGACAATGTCAGGTGTCTTTTAACTGTGTTTTACTCACTCGAGTGCCTTGAAGAAGGGACCCCATTAGCCTTTATAGGAGGCTTGCCTGTGGAGAGCTCTTTTAGTCCTTCAGGGCTGTGTCCTGCCCTCCAAGTAGCCACCATATTGTAAGTCATCTTTTATATTACAGTGTAGAGTTTCATTAGCAGGTGTTCACATATGAATATCGTTCATTCTTTTCTGTGTTGAGTGAGAAAGCTAAGTGAGTTCTCAACTCAGTACAGCTATTTCCACACAAGATGTATGTAGGCAAGAGAATAAGGCAAATTTTGATAATTACAATTGTTGTGGGAAGACAAGACATGGTAGCCTGAGAGTGTGAGTGTGAGTAGGAACTGCTAGAGAAGACATGGGGCCAGAGAGATCCAAACAGTAGCACAATGAACACAGACTCAGATAATCATTCCAATACTTATGGTCATTTGAATATTTTTCCATAATCATAATCTTTACAAAAAGCTTTTTTTTTTAAATTTGGAAGTTGGGCGTGGTGGGCGTGGTGGTCCATGCCTTGAGTCCCAGCACTCAGGAAGTAGAGGCAGCCACAGATCTGTGACTGTGGTGCTGCAGAGCAAGTTCCAGGACAGCTAGGTCTACACAGAGAAACCCTGGCCCAAAAAAACCCAAAGCAAACCAAACCAAAAACCAAACTTTATTTGGAATTTCAAGTGTTTTCTAAGATTTTGTTTGACAAAGAATAACTTTTAAAGTATGATTATTATACTTTTAAAACAAAAGTGATAGTTTATTTTGACTTTTTCTGAGCAAAACAAATTTTATGTTTTGTTTTATAATAAGTTCTTAGAAATGTTTGCCATTACATTATTTTTCAAATTTCTATTTATGTGTAGGTATCTGTGAGTGTATGACATGTGTCCAGGTACCTGTGGAGGCCAGAAGAGGGCATGATGTCCCCTGGATGCTAGTTGTGAGCCCACCTCCTTGTGGGTGCTTGGAACTGAATTCTGTTCTGGAAGAGCAGTTGGTGCTCTTAAGCACAGAGCCATCTCTCCAGTCCCATGTTACCAAATACTGCTCTGAAGAATAAATAGTACAGCAATACAATTGGCTTGCAACTGATTTTTTTTCTCTTCTTCTTAAAGAAATTGATCACCCATGAGAAGTTTGAAAGTGCATGTGAAGAACTAAATAATGCATTACTTCGGGAACAGCAGGCACAAATGCTGTTGAATGAACAGGCCCAGCAACTACAGGAGTTGAATTATAGACTTGAGTTGCACTCCAGCGAGGAAGCTGACAAAAACCAGACTCTTGGAGAAGCTGTTAAGGTATAACATCTCTTGTATAATGAGTTATTTGTTGCTTATATGGATCCTGGTCTGTTTGTGCATGTCATGCATAGCTCCTGATACAGGGAATAGATTCAAAAGTGTGAAATCTTTCTCCATAAATGGTTTGTGGATGGTGTGAGGTGTCATTCTGTCCTCACCTCGAGCCTTCATGTACATGTATTTAAAATGTAAAGTGGGCTTTACTGACTGGTTGAAAACAACGTAGGTATTTTTCCAGTAATAATTTTTTAAAATGTGTTTTTTTATTGAAAATACTTTTCATACAATATATTCTGATCGTTTCCCTTCCTCCAACTCCTCCCAAATCCTCCCCATCTACCTACCTACCTACCAACTACATACCCTTTCTTTTTCTCTCTCTTTATAAAACAGAGGCAAACAAAAGCTAAACTAGAATAAAAATTAAAAAAGAAAAGCATAAGAAATTTACATACCACACACACACACACACACACAGTTTTTGTGGGCTTGTTGCTGCTGCTTGTTGTGCTATCCCTATTTTCTGGGGGGAGGGGGTGAGAAGATGCGGACGCAACGACACAGACTGGAAGAGATTCCAACACAGAAGCTCTTTATTGTAAGCAGGTTGGGGGGGTTTATGGGGTTAGGGAAATTAAGCTGCCGTAGGAACATTTCTGGTTGGTCCTTTTGAAACTGGCGGTCACTGCTGATGTATTGTGATTGGCTAAGAGCATGCATCATTAGTTACCATGCTTTTGGTCTGCTGACAGGCTGTCTTGGCCAATTTTGCTTACTCATTGTGAGTTTGCATGAGCTTGCTTATGCGATGGCCCTGCCTCAACACACACACACACCCTGTAAAAACAAAAATTTAGAAGCTATTATATACAAGCAAAAGATCAATAAGATAAAATGCCCAAACAAAGGTGTATGAGACAAAACATCTATAAATTCTATTGAGTTCATTTTGTGTTGGCCATCTACTCCTGGGCATGAGACTGCTCTTAGGTGCAGTTAATTGTGAGATTAAAAGTGAGATTCTATTGGAGAAAACTAATTTTTCCTTGTAAACAATGTCAGCTAGATATTGCTTCTTGTTTAGGGATGGGAAACTATGTCTACTTCTCCTTTACAGCACTGGGATCCTGTCTGACTTGAACCTGTACAGGCCCTGAATGTGTTGCCACAGGCTCTGTGAGTTTATACATGCTTCAGTCCTGTTGTGTTTGGGAAGAAATTGTTTCCTTGGTATCAGATATTCCAATTGCCTTTGCAATCTTTCTGTATCCTCTCCTACATGGCTCCCTGAGCCCTGAGGGGAGGGGTTTGATGAAGGTAATCTCATTTACGACTTTGTTTTACAAAGTCTCTTACTCTCAGCACATAGATTTCTGTGTTAGTTCCTATCTACTGCCAAGAGGAAGCTTCTCTGCTGATGGCTTAGAGAGGTACTGATCTAGAGTATAGCATTATGTCATTAGGAGTTGTTTTATTGCTATGTTTATTTGGTTTTCTGCTAGGCCCATGGCCTAGGTTCTTTGCCACCTGTGCATTGTCAGGCATGGGTTTTATCTCATAGAATAGACCTTAAATCTAAGCAAAGAGTAGTTGGTTACTACTTTAATTCTTGTGTCACTATTGCACCAGCATATGGTGCAGGCAGGTCACTCTTGTAGATTTTAGGGTTGGTAGCTGGGTTGTTGGTATCTTTCTCCTCTGGTAACTTTCAGAGCACCTTCCAATACCATGACCACTAGTCAGTAGGGTTGGAGGCTCTACGTAGGCACCAACTCATCTTCTCTGTGTTGAATGAGATATAAGAATGTTGTCTTTAGCAATAGGGTTTATCATCAGTTTGTGGAGAATAACCAATAGCCTTGGAAATCACTTGAGAGGTTTGGGGTTTCCATACAGCCCCTTTGGCCAATGACTCAACTAGATATAACCCATTCCTGACACTAGAGATTTTACTTGTTGGTGAAAGATTTCTATTTAGGGCTTTGTCTCCACCATTATTTGATGACATCATTTAGATTTCTTTCATATATGTATATAATTTGAGAAGTGTCTACAGTAGTCGGTTTTCATATGACCCCTCAAATGACTCTTAATATTAGTTGCCCCTCCCCATATTCCCTCTCTTACCTTTCTCTCCCTCTTCCCATTTAATCCTCCTCTTATGACTCCCCGGTCTCTCCATAACTACATGTTTTATTTCTCCTTCCTTGGGAGACACCCTAGACCCTTACGCTGTACCTAACCTCTGTGGTCCCGTGGATTGTAACATGCCTACCAAAAGTTTAGGAACTAACATCCACATATAAGGGAATACATAAAATACTTGTATTTTTTGGGTATAGGTTACGTCACTCAGATGAGTTTTTCCTTTGATTTGGGATTCTTCTCCTTTGTCTATGCCCATTTTTCTTAGATTTGTTCTTTTCATAGTGTCCCAGATTTCCTAGATAGTTTGTACTTTCTTTTGACTGAGGTCTTCATTTCTTCTACCTTGTCTCCAATCCTGAGATTCTTCCATGCCTATAATCTGTTGGTGAGGTTCACCTCTGAGGTCTTTGTTTGACTTTCTAAATTTTTCATTTCCAGTTTTATTTTTGTTTGGGTTTCTTATTGATTTTATTTCTTTATTACATTCTTCTTTTATGTTATGAATTGTTTTTATTATTTTATTTTACTGTTTGTATTTTCACACATTTCATTAAGGTATTTATCCTATCTTTTTCAAGGTTCTTTGTGGGTGGACTTTTCTTTCCCTCCTGCTAGTTCCCAAATAACCAACATGGAGATTTAGTATTAATTATAAATACTTGACTGATAGCTTAGGCTTATTACTAATTACCTCTTACAACCTAAATTAGCCCATATTTTCTATCTAAATTCTACCACATGACTCATGGCTTGTTACCTCATTTTGTACACGTCCTGCTTCCTCTGCATCTGACTGGCAACTCCCAAGACTCTGGCTTTCATCCCAGCATCCTCCTAGTCTGACTCTCCCACCTATTCTCTTCCTACCCAGACATAGCCCAGTTAGATCTTTATTAATTAATGAGAGTAATACATATTTACAGTGTACAAAAATTGTTCCACAGAAGTCCTTGAACATATTTATGATTGTTGTTTTGAAGTCCTTGTTTGTGCTCCAGTTGTTATGTAGGACCTACTACATTAGTAGGGTTACTGGTTTCTGGTGGAGGCATATGGTCTTGGCTGTTAATTTTTGTGTATTTTGTGCTGGTGTCTAGTCATCTGGAGTTGGGATGATTGAGGTGATTCTAGGAGTTGATGTCTGGTCTTGTCTTTGGTGGGTGTTCTGTTCTTTAGTTTGCTCTCACTGGATCTTAGAAAAGCATTGTGGCCATGGATTGCCTGGTAGAGAATGCTTCTTCAGGCTGGTGAGTAGCAGAGAGGGATAGAGGTGGGCCAGGAGAAAAGGCTGCGAGGGGCTTTGGGAAAGCACTTGGGGATCCTGTCCACACCAAGAAGCAGGGTCCCCAGGGAACTGGAGATGTGGTGGGAGGAGAGCCTCCTACAAGTCCATTGCAGTGAGACTAATCTGGGGATACCGGGATGAAAGGGCCAAGGGAGTAGGGCTGTACCAGAAGTAAGAGTTGGAGTCTCCAGTGGATAGACTCGCGGTGGGAGGAACGGCAGCTGCAAGTGGGTTGGTAAGGACTGAGGGTGAGAATGGAGGACAGGGAGGGGGTGTGATTCACCTACCCGAGTCCCAGCCTGTTGTGACCATTGGAGGTCCAGGAAGATAGTGTTTCTGGGCATTAGGGACTGACACACAGCACTAGGAATGGACTGGAGGGGAGGACTAAGAGAGTCCATAGGAAGGAGCAAAGCTGGGTCATTCCAAGGCCTGACAGAGTCCTCAATTGGATTCCTTTGAATATATGTAATGTTCAGCTTTTTTCCTTTTGATTGACAAATCTTATATGCTTATGGTTGGAAAGATTGTGTCGTGTGACAAAACTTTCCCTGGGAAAATGCAATACACAGGCCTACTTACTCCAGGTAGAGAACCCATGAATCAGACCAAAGTATGGATACCACCAAAGTTCAACTTGGTGAACCAATGAGTTTTTAAAGGATTATTTTCAGTAATATGGGTTGGGGTTACTTAAACAGGAGGAGAAAGAACTCAAAGGCAGCTGCATCATGAAGGCCCAACCTAGCATGACTGACCACTCAGTAAGCTCAGAATCTGAAGTATACTGCAGAGCCTGAGGCAGCTCAGCAAGTTGCAGTGTCCTTTCTAAGTGACAATGTCTAAACCTCTTTCAGGCAGCTGGTCTGGTTTCAGCATCTGCTTTGCAGCTTTTTCTTTTCCAAGAGTCTTCTTGGCAGCTTGGTTTGGTTGAGACTTCTCTTCCGCTTGTCTTATCTGAGAGTGACTTTCAGCAGCTTTATTGCTTACCCTTGGTAGGAGAGGCCTCGTGAACCTGGTCAGTTTTTGGGACTTCCTGAAGCTAATTTGAGTTGTTTATCTCTGATGGAAACTTTTTAAACACATCTATTGTTCACATCATTTAACATCACTCTTTTAGTAATTTTGAAATACGTACTGTTTTTAACTATAGTCACTGAAGAACATAGTACCAGAATTTATTCTTCATGTGCAGCTATGACTTTGTACCGTTTAACCAGCATTCCCCCCTTTCCAGACTCTGTTAACAACTGGATGTATGTGTTCTTTATTAACCTAATTTATTATTAATAAATATATATTAACTCCTAGATGAGGAATTACTTGATCAAAAGCCACAGACCATTTTATTTTTGAGATAAGAGTCATGCCATAGAGTCCAAATTGACCTGGAAGTCATGATCCCTGTATGTTAGCCCTCCAAGTGCTGAGATTACAGGCATATGCCACCACACCTGGCTTCCCACGGACATTGTTAAAGTGCATATTTTATTACTTGGCTCACAGCAAGTTTTTAATGAATTTCATTAGCTCTTAGATGTTTAAGAATTGTACGTTTGCCCAACCTGGCAGTTTCTATTTACAGAATTTTTGCTAACTGAATACACATGTTTGTTATTTTAATTTATATTTCTTTGATTATTAATCAAGTTCAGCATTTTACAAGTATATTGATCATTAAATATTTTTGTGCTTCATGTCCCATAAATAGATAATATAATTAACAGGGTCATACGGGAGTCTTTCTGTAAATTCTGGCACTTGTGTTTAGATATCATATCTTCCAGATGATAGAGTTGCTTGAGTTAGTTTCTTTAAAATATGAGTAGTTTAAATGTTGTTGTCAGGAGTGGAAAATTGTTTAATTACTATCTCTTAATTAGAACTAGCAGGTGGTAATGTAAAAATGTTCTCTTGTGGGAGGTAGCATGGTTCAGTGGAAAAAAAAAACTGGCCTTGGAACAAGGATTCTCTAATTCAAATCCCACTTCTGTCACTTGAGCAAATTACTTAACCTTTCTCAGCCTTGCTTTCTTCTGCAGAGATAGGGATAATGATACCCAAGTTACAGGATTTTCATGAGACTAAATTAAGATACTATTTGAAAGCAATTATATGCTTGATAAATATTCTTCTGTGGTTTTCATAAGACTTTAAAACAATAAGATTTATAGGTTTCTATTTATAAAATAAAACACACTCATGAATAGAAGATACAGAAAATAGAGAAGAGTAAAAATACTGCCTATCATTTATTATATGAAAATAGCTACATTTTAGGGATTTCTTTACATTTACTTATTTATTGATTGATTTCGTATATGTGTGTGTTTATGTGTGTGTCTCATATGGTGGAAGGATGACTCCCACAAGTTGTCCTTTGACTACACATTTATGATGTGGCATGTGTAGGTATGCACACACACAATAAATACATGTAAAAAAAGAAGGAAATTTGCCTTTGGGTTTTAGTTTATAATCATTATTGAGTTAAGGGATCTTTATTCCTTGATTATACATATTTAAAAATAACATGAATTGATATTGGATATTGAAAAATATATTCTAAGCACCCATTGAGATAATTGTATTGTTTTTCTTTCTTACTATATTATGCTATGTTAGATTATATTGAGTATTGGCCTGTGAGCGAGCTAAGGGTTTTTTGGCATGTATGGTGAATTGCAAACAAGTAAACATAAAACAAAAGAATAAATAATAAAGCCGGTACCTGGCATAATCACACATGGAGTAGTGTCTTAGTTCTTTCTTTGGTTGCTGTAACAGAACACCATAGACTTGGTAATTCATACAAACAGAAATTTGCTTTTCACAGTTTTGGAGGGTGCAAGAATACCAGCAAGGTTCTGGCATCTATTGAAGGCCTTTCTGCATCATCCTGTCGCAGACAGCAGAGTGCAAGACAACTTGGGTACATGAGAAAGGGAAGGTAGCTAAACTTACCCCGCTTTTTTGAGAACAAATCATAAAAAAATTTATTTTTAAATCATTTTTGGTAAACATGTAATTGTATCATTTATTAAAAATGAACACAAAATCATCATGCTAATGAAGTAATAGCCTTATTTTTCCATAAAGAATTTATTTTTGGCTGAATATATGATACTGCAAGATACAGAATATCTTCAAGACTTTTCAGAGTCTGTCAATCTATTTTTTAGATATTTTTTATTGTTTTTATTGAGCTATATATTTTTCTCCACTCCCCTCCTTACCTCTCCCCTCCCCTTCTACCCTCGCTCATAGTCCCCATGCTCTCAATTTACTCAAAAGATCTTGTCTTTTTCTACTTACAATGTAGATTAGATCTATGTATGTCTCTCTTACAGTTCTCTTTATTGTCTAGGTTCTCTGGGATTGTGAATTGTAGGCTGGTTTTCTTTGCTTTATGTCTAAAAGCCACTTTGAGTGAGTACATATGATATTTATCTTTCTGGGTTACCTCACTCAGTATGATATTTTCTAGATCCATCCATTTGCCCACAAATTTCAAGATGTCATTATTCTTTTCTGCTGTATAGTACTCCATTGTGTAAATGTACCACATTTTCCTTTTATTTATTTATTTATTTTTTATTTTTTTCCATTCAAAAACATAATTAAATGAATAATTTTTTTTAACATTTCTTCCCCTTCTTCCGGTCCCCTCCCGCTACCCCCCAACCCCTCCTCCCTCCCCCTTCTTCCTTAAAAGAGGGCATGGTGCCCTGCCCTGTTGGAAGTCCAAGGCCCACCACCCTCCCGACCAGCCTAGGAAGGTGTGCATCCAAAAAGACTTGGTTCCCCAAAAAATAATACATGCAGAAGAGATAGGTCCTAGTGTCATTGTTGATGGCTTCTCCGTCCGCCCCCTTTCGCCGCCACATTCAGAGAGTCTGGTCTGATCATATGCTCATTCAGTCCCAGTCCAGCTGGATTGGTGCGCTCCCATTAGTTCAAGCACACTGTCTCAATAGGTGGACCAGCCCCTCACGGTCCTAGCTTCCTTACTCATCTTCTCCCACCTTCTGCTCTTCAACTGCACCTTGGGAGCTCAATCCATTGCTCTGATGTGAATGTGGGTCTCCTTTTCCATTCTTTGGTCAAGGGGCATTTAGGTTGTTTCTAGGTTCTGGCTATGAAAAACAATGCTGCTAAGAACATAGTTGAGCATATGTCTTTGTGGTATGATTGAGCATTCTTTGGGTATATACCCAAAAGTGGTATTGTTGGGTCTTGAGGTAGGTTGTTTCCTAATTTTCTGAGAAATCGCCATACTGATATCCGAAGGGACTGTACCAGCTTGCACTCCCACCAGCAATGTGGGAGTATTCCCTTTACCCAACATCCTCTCCAGAATAAGTTGTCATCAGTGTTTTTGATCTTGGCCATTCTTACAGGTGTAAGATAGAATCTCAGACTTGTTTTGATTTGCGTTTCTCTGATGACTAAGGATGTTGAGCATTTCATTAAGTGTCTTTCAGCCATTTTAGATTCCTCTGTTAAGAGTTCTCTGTTTGGGTCTGTACCCCATTTTTTTTATTGTATTATTTGTTCTTTTTGATGACCATTTTCTTGAGTTCTTTGTATATTTTGGCGATCAGTCCTCTGTCTGATGTGGGGTTAGTGAAGATCTTTTCTCATTCTGTAGGCTGTCGTTTTGTCTTGTTGACCATGTTCTTTGCTTTACAGAAGCTTTTCAGTTTCAAGAGGTCCCATTTATTAATTGTTTCTCTCAGTGTCTATGCTACTGGGGATATATTTAGGAAGTAGTCTCCTGTGCCAATGAATTCAAGTATACTTTCCACTTTCTCTTCTTTGAGGTTCAGTGTGGTTGGCTTTAAATTGAGGTCTTTGATCCTTTTAGAATTGAGTTTTGTGCATGGTAATA
>PVIU01027351.1:0-20621 GCA_004026605.1 Ondatra zibethicus | reverse complement strand
TTAGTTATACTTGTCTGTGTGGTTCCCGTTCATGTATCCAGATTTTCCATTTCCCGCCATCTCTCGGTTTGTGTTTTCTTCATTGCCTCCATTTCAGTTTTCAAGTTTTGAACTGTTTCAGTTACCTGTTTGATTGCTTTTTCTTGGTTTTCTAGGGTATCTTTGAGGAATTTATTCATTTCTTCTAACTTTTTGTTAGCTTTCTCATCCCTTTCGATAAAGGAGTTTTTCACCTCTTCTTTAAAGGACTCTATAACTTTCATAAAGCTACGTTTAAAGTCAATTTCTTCTACTTCATCTGGGATAGGTTGCTCAGGCTTTCCTTTTCCATAATTGGTGGATTCTGGTGTTATCATGTTGCTTTTCAGGTTGTTGGACGAATTCTTTGATTGGCACCTGCCCATCTCTTCTGAGAGTTGCCCGTTCTGCTCAGTTAGGCTCTGCTCGGCTCCCGGGGTCTGGATGAATCTGCGGAAGCTGGTTGTGCTCCTTCCTCGCCCAGGGGTTCCCAGTCCCAAAGGCGGGCTTACTGAGAGATGTCTGCTCTGCTCTGCTCGGCTTCGTGGGATAAAGGAGGCCCTCTAGCAGGGGACCTGCCCTTCCTCCAAGGCCTCAGCCTGGATAGGCTGAGTTCGGGTGCAGTTGGGACCACGCAGATGAGAAGGGATGCCCGGGGGCGAGAAGGGTTGGGATAAGTAGCAAAGCCAGTAGAGGGGAGCCCTAAGTGGCCAGAAGGCCTCGGGGACGGGCTGGGGCCCACTTACCAGGGTCTAGATGAATCTGTGGAAGCTGGTTAGGTGAGGTTCCCAGCCCCAAGGGCAGGCTTACTGAGGGTTGCCCGCTCTGTTCCGCTTGGCTCCATGGGACAGGCCTTGAATTTTTAAAGAAAGCAGGAAGAAGTATATGGATAGGCATGAATGGATGAAAGGAAAGGGGGATGATGTAATTAAATAATAATCTCACAAATAAAAAATAATTTAAAAATAAGAAGATAAAGAACATATATTACAACAATAAGAAAGAAAACAAAGCCAGCTAGATGGGGTGGCACACTTATAATCTCACTGTTGTAGAAACAGAAGTAGATAGCTTGATCCCCAGCACTCACAGTTCAACCTAGCCTAATCAGTGAATTTCAGGCCTGCAATATAACCTGTCTCAAAAACAAGTGGACTGAACCTGAGGAAGAATGCCAGAGGTTTATCTCTGATCTCTGCATACATGGATATACAAATACAGACACATGGTAATGTGCAAATGTATACACAGACAGACAGAGAGGAAGGGAGGGAAGGAGAGAGAGAGAGGAAGAAGAAGAAGAAGAAGAAGAAGAAGAAGAAGAAGAAGAAGAAGAAGAAGAAGAAGAAGAAAGAAAGAAATGTAGGCTTACTTCTTGCCCTAAGTCCCTCTGCCTGACTAAACCAGGATGTGAATGAAGAATTTGTCAGACTTACACATATGCTTTATGTATGTCTGTGACATTTAATTGCCTAACTCCGCATCTTATAACTTATAAACCTTGCTAATAAAAGGCTCTTTTCTCCCAACAGTAAAAAGTGGCGGGGGGAGAACAAGTAACAGAATTTATCAGGAGTGTTGCAAGTGAATGTGAACTAATTGGAACAGATACTGGCTCAAGGAAGGCACTGGAACCTTTTCTGTTTCAACATATACACAAGGCAGGGGGCAGGGTATTGGATCCTATTTCCCATTATCCCCACATGATGTTAAGTTCAGAGGTCAACAAGGGTTGGAAGTGGAATAAATAAATGTGCTTTGGGGAAAGTTAACTGCTGGTAAACTGAACCTGAGTCCAAAAGAAAGAATAAAATTAGGCTCATGAATAGACATTTTTTTATATAAATGATAAATACTACACAGAATATTTTATTTGAACAAATGTTTATTGCTACCCTAGCTGTGTTGTGTACCATTCTTCCAGTACATAGTTTAGGCCTTTATTGTTACAGATTACTGTTTAACATTGACTGGCCATAAGAATAATCTCTTTAGAATCATATAAATAAGGATATGACCAAATTAGTACCATGGAGTGATCAGGTATCTTACAACATAGACAAACTAATCTTTTCATTCACAGACAGATTGATATGCTAATCTGGAGATTAATTTGATTGCATTAAAGGCCAGTTGAATTTATCATGTTATTCTGAACTATACAAAGTTTTTAACAGATAGTATTGTGTGCGTGTGTGTCATTGTGTATGTGTATGTATGTGCCAGTGCTTGAAGAGGCCAGCAGAGGGCATTAGATTCTCTGGAGACAGAATTACAGATGATTAAGAGTCATCTGTCATGGATGCTGGTAACAGAACTTCAATACTCTACAAGAACAGTATGAGCTCATAGTCATTGTCCCACTAGCCTCCCTGAAATAAATTCTTTATATTGAAATCTAGATGCTTGCAATGTTAATATCTACACTGGAAGTGTTGAATATATTATTTTGTTTTAATCTTTATATTGAAATCTAGATGCTTGCAATGTTAATATCTACACTGGAAGTGTTGAATATATTATTTTGTTTTAATTCAACTTATAGGTTTACTTTGGTGGCATTCTTTCTCCTAAAATACCATGTAATATTTCCTCACAGAGTTTAAAAGGCTAAGAATGTGCTTTAATTATATCGTGAGAGACCTGTGACATCCCATAGGAACCTAGTAGTCAGAATGCCAAAGCACCAGGGTTTGAGCTTTACTTGAAAAAACAGGGATCTCACATTCTCAGCTGTAATTTTCTTATCTCTTCCTGAACCTTCTAGTGTATCACAGGGAATGTTCAAGAGGACAGCAATAAACACTTTTAAACAGAGATCATCCATATCGCCCTGAAGAGATTATTCATATGGTGTATACACTTGAGCATCTTAAACTGGAATACAGAAAAGCAGAGTACAGAGCTCCTCAGAACATGGAGAACTGATTAGATGACCTCATCTATAGGATCTCTCTGTGCGGGGTAGTGGTAGGAAGTTCACAGCTAGGAAAAGTGTGAAATATTTTCTAAGTATGTCACATGATGTGGTGTATTCTATCAAAATTACCATATTTTAACATCCTTATATTGAATGCCATGAAAAGGTTTACATTGACTAGGACAAGGGTGATCTCTTAGACTGGGCAGCTGCATGATAGATAGGCATGGAGAGGTCTTCCGAGTTATTTACACTTTGATGACAAATTGGTTCTCTAAACATTCCTGGGACTGCACCCCCTTGACTATGATGCTGTCAGCTACATATGCATCTCCCCTCCTTGTGAATAATATTCCACTGATACACTAAAGTAACCCCTTCTCCCATCCTCTCCCTCTATCTTCTTTTACCTTTCATTATTAGCTTGAAAATACTTCCATTGTAGCCAACTCTTTTTAATTATATTTTCTGCTTGGTAAATTGCAAATTATCTGCATTTTCTTTTGTGTTATCCTACAATTTGATTGAAGGCTTTCCAGAACTATAAATTTTGTGTACAATAAAACATCTAAATCTTAAACTTTGTCCCCCTCTCTTTTAGGTTCTATGAACAGCAGCATGGATGTTGACATGACCAAGTGCATAAAAATGATAGTAAGACAAAAGCCAAAAAGAGCATGTCTAATCCATTTTTAAAGGAAGATTTGCATGGTGTGAAAATGCCAGCTATTTTTAATATAAGAAATATTGGAAAATCCCATGACAAGGACTCAGAAATGAAAATTACATCTGGTGGTTTCAATAGCCACATAGAAGTAAGTGTTGCACATCAATAGAGAGACTAGCTAGCATTAAGAAAATTCAGCCCAGGTACGGAGGCTGTTCTGGGCATAAAATGCCCAATTTCTATCATTGACCTCAAAACAAAATGTACTCCTTAGTTAAAAACAAAAGACCATATTTGAGACTCTTACTGATTTTCAGTTTACCGGTGGCCACTTGCTGAAGCTACTAGGGGCTTGTGAAACCACAGCCCTTGGGTACAAGTATGCATAACTGTTAAGCTCCACATCAACAGGTTTGCTACATTTGAGAACAGGTGATGTAAGTGAACCGAGATTTGTAGACTGTGTCCTTAAAGCGGTACTTAACCAACTGTTCTGAGCAAGCACCAGAAAGGCAAGAAGGTATTTCCAGTCTGCTTTATCCTCCTCATGACTTTTAGTTATAAAAGAAAGAAAATGTTGAAAGAAATACTAAAGTTTGAGTTCAGAACTCACAGAGTTTCATTTAAAAAACAGTAGAGCTGGGAAATTCACTGCCTAGAGAAAGCTGATGAGGACAAGTGAGCTGATGGATATGGAGTGGTCTTTAGATGTAGATTTAAATTGGGGTATGCATAGAAGGTGGTAAACTAGTGTGAGCAATTCAGGGATTACAAGTACAGAGGATTAGAAAGCAGGGGATATGAAGAATAAAGGGGGATGAACACAACAGAAGAGGTAGTGAAATTTGAAAATGTCATATGGAAATTTCTACAGTCATATGGAATTTCTACAATATTGCTGAAGATACCACATATTTAAGTCATAGAACATGTAGACATCAAACAGGTACTAATATAGAAGTGTCTTTCACATTGAATAGCCTTCATAGTGCTGAAAGGTTCTATGTATACTCGCTACAAAGGATGAAAAGTAATCAGTATTCTTACCTAGCTAGGCACTCTGTGAGCTACAATAATGATTGGCCTGAAAAATTATGACATTGAATAGTGGTTTCTGTGTTATTGGAGTAGCAAATCATTTATAGATTGTATTAAAAGTTTGCTCCATGAACTAGAAACCATGCCTTTTACTATGAATTCAGCCAAAACACATGGGTATCCAGGTCATAGGCTTTAGATAGACCCTTTTCTATTATTCTGTTAAATGGACATAGTAACTAACTGTTCCTTGAAGGTCTCATCTTTGTGGCCATAGATTAGTGCATCTGTCAACCCTCATCAGAGAAGCTTCTCTTTGAAGTTGACAGTTAGTGCAGAGATCCACAAGTAATAAGTCTCCTGAGAATAAGACATCTATATCATACCCCTCCTCCAAAGATTCAGGATTCATGGAGGAAGACATTTATGTCACACCCCTACTCCAAACTTTAGGGATTCATTGTGGAAGAGGGGAAGAAGGATTGCAAGGACTACAGAGGGTGGGCATTTGCTGTAAAGAGGAATTTGTAGATTACATTGCAGTTGCACACATAAACTCACAAGAGCTAGGGCTGTATTCATAAGACTTATATACAGGATCAATAAAGACAAAATCCTAGTAAGTATGGGGAGGAACTCATAAGCTGCCGTCCATAAAGCACTAGGTCTCTTTGTGGCTCCTTTTTGAATCCTTAGTTTTGACTACCTCATTCCCCGACTTCAGCCCCACCAACCAAACCCTACTTAGTTCTAGTGGTCATAGCATTCCTTCTCTCCATTATCATAATGCCCATCCTAGATGCTACAGATAATTACACAAAACTCAATACCAAATTTAGTCCATCTGACTATAAGTTTTTGACATGCTGGCCCTAGAGGTCTCCGGCCTATATAGACAGTAATCATCAGTCTCAGTTGCCAATCAAAACTGGATAGTCAGATACTATGGATGAAGTTAACAAATATCCTTTTTGAGTAATTCAAAGAAACCATGCTGAACTAGAACTGGAAGCATTTTCCCTTCAAGCCTTTATAATGTCAGAAGGTATCATCTAAGTAGCTTGCAGAGAAAAGTTAGCAATAGCATTTCTTAGCTTACATGCTACAATACCTACTTAGAAAACAAGAAGGTATTATTGGCATAGCTGTTATTCAAGTAACCAACTGGTTTCTGGTTGGATCTGAGGCCCTCTCCATAGAAGGGAAGTCATTCCTAGTTCTATGGATCTGGCTAAAGGCCTATGGCTATAAATGACAAAAGCAAAAAGAGTGAGCATATGACATATGACATATGATTTGCTCAACAGATGTGTTATCTGCCTTCTAGAATTCTTAGTTTTGTTCTAATTAAGTAGTGTTGTGTTTGCCTTTAATTAAAGAACCTTATCTTTGCATGAATGGTGATCCATGCAAAGAGACATCACTGATCAAAGTACTGGGGACAATCAACTGTTGAGTTATCAGCTTTAAACAGGCTTTTCCAAGACTAAAGGAATACTTAGGAAGGAGAAGCATGAAAAAAAAGAATAATATTATATAGAGGAGGGCCTTGAAATGTTGTCTTATAGGCATGGCATTGTGGTGGCACTGATAAATTCATAGCAGTAGCACTTGCCTACCTGGTGCTTCCATAAAACTCAGGCAGTAAACATTCAACTATAGATGATGGGGGGGGGTCTTTGTCACCCAAACCTGGTGAGATAAAGAAAAACAAGGATTGTTGAAAAGGAAGTCATTGTCTTCAGTAACACAGCCACTGTTACTACTAATTCTCTAGTGAATAGCTATATACTAATGTCTACACTAGTAGTCCTGTTTAAACCAAATTGGCCATGATTCAAAAACTAAAAACAAAGATACATTTGAAAGTGGGACAGGAAACTGGTGGGAGGAGGTTTGGTGAAGATGAAAGGAGGCTAAGAGGTACTGAAATGGTGAGTGTGGCCAGGATATATTGTATAATGTATAGACTGTATAATATATTGCATATATCATTTTGTATTATATATATTAAATATTGAGTATACAGAATATGTTGTATAATATAATTTTATAATGTATGAAATTATAAAAAATAAAAATAAATTAATAAAAGTTTAGGCTCTGATAGCCTAAACTTAAACAAATAAAAGCTACATATAGTGAAAATAGTCATAAGAATTTCTTCTTACCACAGTTGTATATCAGTGTTTTCATTTGCTTTATATTACCGTGATCAAACACCATGACCTCTCAAAACAACTTGGGGATGAAAGTAGTTATTTCATGTAGTAGAGTACATATCATTGAAGGAAATCAGAGCAGGAGCAATTCAAGGCAGGAACCTAGGGTCAGGAGCTGAATAAGTGCCCATAAAAGAATGTTTCTTATTAACTTTCTCTCAGTGGCTCCTGCAACTTCCTTTCTTATACAACCCAGTATCATCTGCCCAGGGATGGAACTGCCCAGAATGGGCTGGGCCCTTCCACATTGATAATTAATCAAAAATTGCTCTACACTGTAGACAAAAATTTCTGTCCCTCCCACCCAAACATTTGGCAAGAATTTCCACATAAAACCTAAGAAAACTTTTGAAAAAAGGATACTTGACAGACATGAACATAGTCAAACACAACTTCTTAGTAAGCTGGCATCAGGCTTCTTGGTGGTGGCACGGACCTTGAAATTCCACCTATTTGGAAAAATAAACATGGCTTCCACCATTATCTCCACCGTAAAGCTAGACTATTAGAAAGCTAAGGAATGGGGTGTAGCCAGTCATCAAAGCATCAGCTTTAATCCTAGTCATATCATTTAGAAAATTAAGAACTCAGGTGGTCAGAAAAAGATAGAGATATACAGGAAAGACAGATTCAGACAAAAAAATAACACCCCTCTAAATGTTTTGCACTGTGTTTAAAGGTATACATTGGCTTGGGGAAGAAAAGAAAAAGGTAGAAAAAGTCCTTCAAAAAAAAAAAAAAAAAACGAGAGAAGTCAGTGTGGTGTCACACACCTTTAATCCCAGCACTTTGGAGGCAGAGCAGGCAGATCTGTATGTGTTTGAGGGCAGACTGGTCTACAGATTGAAATCCGGGACAGGCAAAGATACACAGAGAAACCCTGTGTCAACAAAACCAAAAATTAAAAAATAAAAGAAATAGAGCAAAAAAGAAAAGCCATTTATATGAGAGACTCTAGATACTGTATGTTATTATTTTGTTTTTGAATTGTTTGACTGCTGAGAAAGGAAGAACAGCTGCTAAAAGACATTTGATTATAAATTCTGCTAGTTAATCCAATCTATATATTTTGAAAATGCCTTGATTTCAAAATTTAAGTTAAAAGATATGTGCATTTATTTTTATTTCCACAGGAAATGAGAAACTGTGGATTCAGTCTGAGTTAAGAAATATCAGGTTTGCTAGAGGAAGAACACCTGAAAAATCTCCTATAGGAGCAGATGGCCCAGATGATCCAATGTTTCAGAGCACCTCTGTTGCAGTTTTCTCTGAGTCCTACATACAGAACAGCTTTAAGGCTGCTGGTTGAGATGATCCAGCCTCACAGAATAACCCAGTCAGGATTTGACCGCAATCATAATTTTCTTTGGGTATCTATAAGATTATCAGATCCCCTGATTAGCAAGAAGTATCCCAGAAAACTATACCCACATTCCCCCCCAAAATGGATTATGGATGTTAGTCTTTGTATAGTGTGTTGGTTACAATGGTCAGGAAGAAAGCTAAATAAAGGAGATTAGATCCAGGGTCTTGTTTTGAAAAAAGAGAGAGAGAGAGAAATGCTGTAGGATAATGCTCTTGCACACTGTAAAGATTTGTCACTCGTATTGGTTTAATAAAATGTTGATTGGCTAGTAGCCATACAGGAAGTATAGGCGGGGCAAACAGTCTAGGAAAATTCTGGGGAGAGAAAAGGCAGAGATATGGTTGTCATCCAGATTCAGAGGAAGCAAGATGAGAATGCCTCACTGAGAAAAGGTGCCAAGCCACACGGTTAAACATAGAAGGGAATTATTAGTGAATTTAAATTGTAAAAGCTAGTTAATAATTATCCTTAGCTAATAGGTCAAACAATTTATAATTAACACAAGCCTCTGTGTGTTTCTTTAGTACTAGGCAGGACAGAAATTGCTGTCTACATAACACTTACTTATAAGCCAATATGATTGAGGTATTTTCTCAATTGGTTTCTTCTTTCCAGTTATTTCTGGCTTGTCTCAGGTTGACCAAAAGTCCTAATAAGCACATTCAACAAAATGCACACACCTGAAGTCCATGTTGTCTTCAGTGTCACATGCAAACCTTCAGCACTGATTTGATTAGAATTTTGTGCTTATTTTGCAGTGAATGAAAGGCCATGGTTTTCGGTGCTTATTTAAATTAGAACAAAAGGGTTATTTTTCCACCTACATGTATTAGATTGTAGTGAATCTTATATAGATTTTGACAAGACTGCATCTGAATCAGAATTTCATTAAACACACTAATAGAAAGCTGACTCAACCTCTGATATTGAGAGATTACACTTTGCATGGAGAATGACTTCACCAGCAATGGTCTCAGCATGTATCTCCAAATCATTTTCTATTTCATTGGTTAAAAAAAATGTGGAAATGGACTATAATCAAATTTTAATGAGAGCCTTATGATGTATTTTATGCTTAAGATTTATGGACATATTCTATAGTAGTCAGGGTTTTCTAAAGTATCAGAACCAATAGAATGTATATATGTTAAAATGATTGATTTGATTGGCTTATTCAGTATGGTCTGAGTTGATCAATGATGGCTATCTCACACTGAAGAGGCAGAAAATTTAAGCCCCATTAGACTTCTGTGGCTTGATTTCTCCTTCAAAATAGGAAAGTGTTTATGAATAATACAATGTTTCAATCCTTATTATTTCCTCTCCAAGTATAATACACTGTGAAGTCGGCAAAAACAACCACATGGGCACAGAAGAAACCCTAAGGGCTAGAGAAACCTCCATGCAAACCCCAGCTATGTTTTCTCTTAGCCAGGAAACCTTTTAGCAAAAGTGTATATAACATATATACATAAAATGCACATGGTAATAGTTAATATTGTCAACCTGACTTGTTGGGAATCACCCTGGAGAAGAATCTCTGGGCAAAACTGTGACCAATTTCATAAATTAGGTTAGTCGAAGTAAGATCAGTTATAAATACAGGAAGCTTCATTGTGTGAGCCAGTCTTGCTAGACAGAGCAATGTGATCACTCACTTCTCATTCCTGTTATCATGTCTTCTTTGTCATGATGAACTGTGTCTTTTCTAATAATAAGCAAAAATAAATGTTTCATCCATAAACTACTTTTGCCAATTATTTTTATCAAAGCAATGAGAAAGTCTATACTATAGAAAATTGATTATCAAGAGATGAGCCCTTGCTGTGGTAAACCTGATCATGTGATGTTTGTGCCTTGGAAATAGTTTTTTGAGAATAAGGTTGATGTGTTTAAACTTTTGCCTATGTATAGTTCCTTGAAAGTCCCCTACCCTTGCTGCCTACTAGCTAGCTACATAGACTCTGTAGTCACTGTAAATGAAGCCCACATACCTAAAGCTTAAAAGTCAACATCCATATATAAGAGAAAACATGAAATATTTGTTTTTTGGGGTCTAGTTTGCATCATTTAAGATGATGGTTTCTAACTCTATCCATCTACCTGCAAACTTCATAATTTTATCTTCCTAAAAGATGAATAATATTTTGTTCTTTTTAACTGTACCACACTTTTATTAGCCACTCTTCCATTGCATAACATTAATGTTCAACATTGCCTCATGTCTCCCACAATACCAACACTGACCAATGTTATCTCTTACAATATGATTCTTAACCTATATGATGCCTAATCTTGTTTGTCAACTTGACTGCATTTGGAATAAATAAAATGCAAGCCTCTGGGCAATCCTGTGAGGAACCTTTTTGATCAGGTTATTTAAAGTAGGAACATACCTCCTGTACATGGAAAAACCTTCTGTTAATAGTCCAGGTAAAAGATGAGGCCACAGAAGGAAACACTGGCATTTTGCTTGCTGCCTGCCTGCCTTTGCTTTTGCTACAGAGTTCATTTAGCCTCTTGCTGTAGAATTCCTTCAGTGATATCAGAAGCAGCAATCTTTGGACTTCCATTTGCAGACCAAGTACCAGCAGCTCTTCGGGAATCCTTTAGGCCTTTAGCTCCAGAGTAGTGCTGCTGAGACATCTAGTCTCAAAGACCGAGCTCCTACCAGATTCACAGTTTAGAAACTGCTGAGGCATCCAGCCTCCAGGACTTAGAAACTGCACAACTTTGTCTTGTCCAACATGGGACAGCCATTGTCGTATAGCCTGGACCTCATCTTGTAAGCCAGTCTAATAAATCATGTGTATATGTGTGTGCGTGTGTGTGTGTGTGTGATATTCATTGTGCATTGATCCATTTTTAATGAGACTTGCATTTAATTGATGTAAGTTCCTATAAAATAATCAATTGCTGAGAGGCTGATCTCTACATGATTTTCCACTGAGTCTGAAGGTCTAGCGATCAGTCTATAAGCAATTTGGAGGTTAACCGGAAACTAAAATCAGTCATTATTTAATGCATACCTTAATTCTTAGCATTATTCAAATCACGTTAACCGTAACTGCCACAATAGAAAGCATGTGCATTCTTTTTCCTTCTATTTCATTCTTTGTAATCTACAGTGTTAGAAATTATAACAAAAGAAGGAAAGCAGAGCAGGAGAGTACACTCAGTACTCCTCCACATCTAGATTCCATAAAGTGGAGAACTGAAGGGCCTGCATTAGAAAGAAGGACTCCACTGAGCTCAGTCCTAAGACCATAGATTACTGCTACGTGTCCTCTGTTTTCCTCTTCCCTTTAGCACTTCAATTTTAGCAGTCGCCTGAGTCTTGTCACATTTTAGGTATTAATATAAGAAATGCTGCGTGTTTTTCTAAGTCAGGGAAACATAAAAGAGAAGAAAGTTGCATGCATTTCATTGGTTTTGTTCGTAAAGTAGCATACTCATGTATATCACCAAATTCTTTAGTACAAATTTCTTTAGGAAAAAAAGAAGAAACATGCAGTCTAAGTTAGACTGAAAATATCTTGAACAAAATTGAGGTGCAAGGTTCCCAGACAAGCTCACCAAATGCCCCAAATTCACTCCCATTTTGTAAGGATTGTGGAGAAATATTGCAGGCAATATTAAAAGTATAAATGAAAGCACTGCCAAAATAGAAAAAACCTTTCAAATTGCTTCCAAATATTTACATTTGCTTTGAGCTTAGAGGAGAAATTACTGATTTAAGGATTAGGAAATGAATGAACATTTTTTAATAACAATGCCGCGCAGACACAGAGGGATACAATGGAGGCGACAGCTGCCTCTGTTCAGAAAGCATGTGGGGTGCACACACGCTGCTTCCAGAGATGGAAGGAAATGCATACTGGAGAAAGAAAACAGAAATAAGCAGAAAACTGTGGGGCACAGTGAGTAAAAGACAAAGAGGAACAATGAAGACCACATTTATAAAGGGGAGCAAGATATTGGGGCCATGGGAGCAGCCATTATCAGCACAAACCTGGAAGATGAAGCTACATAGCCCTCAGTTTTCCTATAAAGTTGCACATAACATTTTAAAGCTACTGAAATTACTGTTGGGCTCAGGATAAATATGCTTCACTACTGCTATCCCTCCATTTCCTAAGCACCATGAGTTATGAGAAAGTTAGTATGAATAATAAATCCCTGGAAGACACAGCTGGAATAAGAAATAGCAGTGCCAAGGGAATGAACCTCAACACCTTTTCAGAGTGAATTAGACTGCCCAGGCCCCTATAACACTGGGCTCTTTGTTTGAAGAAATTTGAATGGTGTTCTTAAGGTTCATCCATCCATTAAGCAAACTATGGACCAGAAGTTGTTCCAGGGGTTGCCACATAATCTAGAGGGTAGTGTTAAAAAGAGAGTAACCAATCAAACAAGCTAACTGATTTATAATCAAATTTCATAATTTTAAACAAGTGTAATATGGCTCTCTAGTGCTCTGCAGCATCCACTCCAGGCAGCTCACAATTTCCTATTTCTCAAGTTCTAGGAGATATGCCACACCTCTTTTGGCTTTTGGAAACACCTGCACATAAATCACACACACACACACACACACAAACACACACACACACACACACACAAATGCACACACTCACCTACTCACTAGTCAACAATAATAAAGAAGTAAATCTTTAAAATACACTGGAAAGATTGTGATCTCAGCATCCTGGGCTCAGAGATAAGAAATTTACCACAAATTCAAAATTGGCCTGATCTAAAGAGAAAATTCAAGGTCCTAGGTCATCCAGGGCCACATAATTCAAAGTTCAAGGTGAAAATAAAAAAAGAAGGAAAGTAAGAGAGGTAGGGACAGTTCAAGGGACAAAGAAAGAGAGGGAAGAAGGAAGGGAGGGAGGGAGGGAGGGAGGGAGGGAGGGAGGGAGGGAGAGAAGGAGGGAAAATGGACACTAGTGGTATATTTTAAATAAAATAAAAAGTTGTTAGAATTAAATTTCAAAGATTATGCTGTTCAAACTCTTCTACTAGGATGGGAATAGTAGTTTGATTTAAATCTTAAATATCAAAGTCCATGCTGGGTAGGAGTATTTAATTGCTTCCCTCCTTTGGCAGCTTGCATAGAATTTTCTGGAACCATGAAAGCTAGACTGCAGGAAAGAGGATCAGATCCAATTTTAATTATCCAAGTCTTGGGTCTTCAGTAATAGCAGCCCACCCTGAACCTCTGAGAGTCAACCAAAATCTCCATCAATTGACAGTCTGTATTGTTTTCTAAGTCACTTACAGTACCCTAACAAATCACTTTTGTTCTGTGTATTTGTTAGTCTATGGTTCTTGTGGGGAGCACTATCAACCCAGGAGGTTTAATTTTCTTAAGTTATACATGTATCTCTTATAAGAGATTAATACATATAATATATATGTATGTGCCTCTATGCCTATACTTATTGTGTATTATTTTAAGTAAACAAAAAATAGTAAGATTACTTGAGGCTTTAGGAAAGAGCTTTGATGGTTTTGTTCCTTCTCCTTTTGTAATGACCTTCCTCTTCCCTCTCCAGCTGGAGTACCATCTCTGTTTTTCACTTTCTCACTTCATATCACCTGTCCTATACCTGTCTCCTCTCAAGCTCTCTACACACACAGTCCCTTTATACTTCCCTGGTTTCTCTAGTTACTCCAAGTTTATAATGTACATCCGAGAATTTTAAGCTACAAACTACAGATGAGAGAAAGCATGCAGCATTGTGTCATCTTGGGTCTGGGATACTTAACCCAATATAATGTCTATACATTTGCCAGCAAATTGTGTGACTTCATTTCCTTTACATTGTATGCATGTACTATACTTTTGTTATCTATTTTTTCAGTAGAAGGACATTTAAGTAGCTGCCATTTCCTAGTTACTTTGAATAGAACAGGAATAAAAAATGTTGAAGAAGTTATCTGTGCAGTAGGATGACAAGTCCTTGAGGCATATGCCAAGGAGTGATACTGCTGGGTCATATAGTAGGTATATTTATTTATATTTTTAAGATTCTTCCCCTGATTTCCAGAGTGGCTGCACAAGTTCGGATTCCCACAAAGAGTGAATAGAGGATCCTCCTCTTCCAGAACATCAATAACATTTGATGTCGGTTGGTTTATTGAACTTAGCCATTCTGATTGACGTTAATGAGATGAAATTTCACAGATGTTTTAATTGGAATTTCTCTAATTGCTAGGATGAGCATTTTCAAAGTATTTCTTAGCTATTTTTGTTTCTTTTTTATTGATTTTTATTGAACTCTACATTTTTCTCTACTCCCCTCCCTGCCTCTCCCACTCTTCAACCTGAGTCTCCATGGTACCCATGCTTCCAATTTACTCAGGAGATCTTGTCTTTTACTATTTCTCATGTACATTAGATCCATGTAAGTCTCTCTTAGGGTCCTCATCATTGTCTAGGTTTTCTGGGATTGTGATTTGTAGGCTAGTTTTCTTTTCTTTATGTTTAAAAAACCACTTATTAGTGAGTACATGTGATAATTGTGTTTCTGGGTCTGGGTTACCTCACTCAAAATGATGTTTTCTAGCTCCGTCCATTTGCCTGCAAAATTCAAGATGTTGTTATTTTTTTCTGCTGTGTAGTACTCCATTGTGTAAATGTACCACATTTCCCTTATCCATTCTTCAGTCGAGGGGCATTTAGGTTGTTTCCAGGTTCTGTCTATGACAAACAATGCTCTTATGAACATAGTTGAGCACATGTCCTTGTGGCACAATTGAGCATCCTTTGAATATATACCCAAAAATGGTATTGCTGGGTCCTGAGGAAGGTTGTTTCCTAATTTTCTGAAAAATTGCCATACTGATATCCAAAGGGCCTGAACCAACTTGCACTCCCACCAGCAATGCAGGAGTGTTCCCTTTACCCCACAACCTCTCCAGCATAAGTTGTTATCAGTGTTTTTGTACTTGGCCAAAAATATCTTACAGGTGTAAGATGGAATTTCAGACTTGTTTTGATTCGTATTTCTCTGATGACTAAGGATGTTAAGCATTTCTTTAAGTGTCTTTCAGCCATTTTAGATTCCTCTGTTGAGAGTTCTCTGTTTAGGTCTGTACTGCATTGTTTTTATTGGATTAATTGTTCTTTTGAGGACCAAATTCTTGAGTTCGCTGTATATTTTGGAGATCAGACATCTGCCTGATGTGGGATTGGTAAAGATCTTTTCCCATTCTTCAGGCTGTCATTTTATCCTGTTAACCGTGTCCTTTGCTTTACAGAAGCTTTTTAGTTTCAGGAGGTACCATTTATTTATTGATTTATTGATTGATTGATTGATTGATTTTTATTGGGCTCTACAGTTTTCTCTGCTCCCTTCCTTGCCTCTCCCCTCACCTTCAACCCTCTCCCAAAGTCCCCATGACCTTGGATCAGGAGATCTTGTCTTTTTCTACTTCCCATGTAGATTAGATCTATGTATGTCTCTCTTAGGGTCCTCATCATTGTCTAGGTTCTCTGGAATTATGATTTGTGGGCTGGTTTTCTTTGCTTTATGTTTAAAAACCTCTTAAAAGTGAGTAAATATGATAATTATCTTTCTGTGTCTAGGTTACCTCATTCAAAATGATGTTTTCTAGCTCCATCCATTTGCCTGCAAAATTCAAGATGTCGTTATTTATTTTTTCTGCTTTGTAGAACTCTATTGTGTAAATGTACTACATTTTCCTTATCCATTCTTAGGTTGAGGGGCATTTAGGTTGTTTCCAGCTTCTGTCTATGACAAACAATGCTGTTATGAACATAGTTGAGCACATGTCCTTGTGGCACAATTGAGTGTCCTTTGGATATATACCCAAAAGTGGTATCACTGGGTCTTGAGGAAGGTTGTTTCCTAATTTTCTGAGAAATTGCCCCACTGACATCCAAAGGGGATGTACCAGCTTCCATTCCCACCAGCAATGCAGGAGTGTTCCCTTTACCCCACAACCTCTCCAGCATAAGTTGTCTTCAGTGCTTTTGATCTTGGCCACTCTTAAATATGTAAGATGCAGTCTCAGAGTTGTTTTGATTTGCATTTCTCTGATGACGAGAGGTCTCATTTATTAATCGTTTATCTCAGTGTCTGTGCTACTGGGGTTGTATTTAGGAAGTGCCAATTTGTTCTTTTCCTTCTATGAAGTTCAGTGTAGCTGGCTTTATGTTGAGGTCTGGAGGAATGGCTCAACCATTAAAGTCTGGGCTCACAACCAAAAATATTTTTGTTTCTTGTATTCAGAACCGTTTATACCCCTAGCCCATTTTTATTTGTGGCATTTGTTTACTTGGCTATTTTTTCTTTTTAATTCCTATCTTTCTTCTTTTTTTGAGTTCTTTGTGTTGTGTGGATATTATTCCTCTCTCAGATGTATAGCTGGTAAAGATTCCCTCCTAGTCTGTGGATTTCTTCTCCACTACATTGTTTGTTTTTGTAGCACTACAGAAACATTTTAATTTTATGAAGTCCCAGTTGTCAATTGTTGACCTCAATTTCTTGGGAAATAGAGTCTTATTAATGAAAGTCTGTTTCTATACCTATATTTTATTTTCTTCTGGGAGTTTTAGTGTTTCAATTTTCAAACTAAGTTCTTTGATCAGCCTGCATCTAATTTTTGTTCAGGGTGATAGATAGGGCAATAATTTTATTCTTCTGTGTGTAGAAATCCAATTTTCCCAGCACCATTTATTGAGGAAGCTATCTTTTCTCTTGTGTATAATTTTCTTTTTCTCTTTTTTGTCTCTTTGTCAAATATAAAATGGCTGAATTAGGTGGACACCTTTAATTCCAGCACTCAGGAGACAGAGGCAGACAGATATCTGTGAGGTCGAGGCCAGCCTGGTCAACAACAGCTAGTTTCAGGACAGGCTCCAAAGCTACAGAGAAACCCTGTCTTGAAAAACAATAAAACAAAACAAAAATCAAATCAAATAAAATAAGATAAATATAACTGTAGTTACAAGTGCTCAGGTTTATGTCTTCTATTTTTTCTATCATGTTCTATATTCTTATTTCATTATATTCAAATTACTAAGTATATTAAATTGTATTCTGTATTTTTCCATGTCTGCTTTTGCCAGTACCATATTTTTATTAGTAATAAAATATCATAAAATCATTCTATAATATTTCCGGAAGTCTGGAGTAATCCCTCCAGTATTCTTCCCTTTGTTTAGGAGTGTTTTGTCTTTCTGGGGTCTTTTCTAGTTCCATATAAATTTTAGGATGTTTTTATACTTCTGTCAAGAATGTTGTGGGTATTTCGATTGAGAGTACATTGAACCTATAAGTTTATTTTGGTAGGACAGTCATTTTCATAATATTAATTCTACTGATCCATCAACACAGGTGATCTCTTTCCATTTCTAGTGTGTTTTTCAATCTCCTTTTTCAGAGATTTGAAATTTTAGTTGTGTTCTTGATTGGTTTATTGCAAGATAGTTTGTTGATGCAAGTGTAAATGGGAATGTCTATAATTTCCTTTTCAGTGTGCTTGTTGGTGGTATATAGAAAGATTACTAATTATTTTCATTTGATTTTTTGCCCTGCCAATTTGCTGAAATTATTGGTTGTCTTTAGAAGTTTTCTGATAGAATTTTGGAGATTTCTTATATATATTGTCATCCACAATAGGGTTAATCTGACTTCTTTTTTTCCTTCTACATACAGTATTCATTTAATTTCGCTTCTCTCAGGAGAATCCATTGGGAGGCTTTGCATTAACAAACCCCAGTTTCACTTAGGTTATGAAAATGTTCACTACTGTGTGATAAATTGATCTCAAAGAAGTAGGAAGAAAAGGAATGATTTCAGTGGCCTTGGTGGGTACTGGCAGTTCATGGGAAGCTATAGAGACCACGTCTGGACACATCTTGTAGATGGAGATAATGTTAGAAGTCAGCAGTACCTGTAAGGGGTTTTGGTATTGCACAGAAGACACCCAGATACTAAGTTCTCAGCACAAAGGAGATTTATTACCCTGAAGGGACAAGAAGGGGTGGAGGGGCTACATCTGGATGTTACAAAGGCAGATGACAGGTGTCTTCAAAGAGGTGGTTTTCAAGGAGAAAAAGTGGAAGTCTCTGCTAGGATGAGTTGGCAGTTTCTGGTTCGACAGGTTAGCCAGTGTGGTCAAACAATGAATTTTGATTGCTGGACTGTGACATTCTGATAGATCTTAGGTTTTTTGTTTGTTTGTTTTGTTTTGTTTCTTTTTGTTGTTGTTTTGTTTTGTCTCAGGAATGAGTGAGGCATAAGGGAGTGACCAAATAAGGAAACAGACCTTGAAGGCTAGCTTTGAGACTGTAATCTAACAGTTTAGCAAGGGAGATGGTGAGGGGGGGGGGAGGCAAAACCCTGCCATCGTCTTGTTTGAAATGCTTGAACTTCTTAGGAAGCCTTTCAGTAACTATATTAATTTTGGCTTCGAACTTCCAAAACAAGGAGTCCATGTTTGTATTGAAAGCCCCACTCAGCCTTTGTTTAGAGGAATTGTGTATGTTGTCTGATACAGAGATCTATAGAGAGTGAAAGTCTGAGATACAAATGTAGAGGGATTTGTGTTTTTATGATATAGTAAGAAATGTATGAATTAGAAACTCTAGCGTTCTTCTTTTGAGACAAGTTTTCTCTACGTAAAAGACTTGACAATCCTAGAACTCATTTTGTAGACCAGGTTACCCTCAGACTCATAGAGATCTACCTGCCTCTGCCTCCCAAGTGCTGGAATTAAAGAAGTGAGCCACCACACTGAGCAGAAACTTCAGCAATATTAATCAAATCAAGTTTAAGAGGATTGAGACACACTGTCCTTTAGAATTAGGGAAAAGCAGAAAGATGCTGCAGAAGGAGCTGCAGTGTGAACTTCATCCCAACACCCAAGTGTTCACTATGATGGCCTCATTTATTTTGCTGCTGCTGTGTATGGAGATGAATGTATTAAAAATGGTCACTTAAAATCAGTGCTTTTCACTCCCCACTGGTCTCCACTAACTGATGGTGGGGAATATGTTTCCATGTGCATATAAGTTCCGCAGCTTTGAGAATGGCATTGAGACTAAAGCTGATGTCAGAGAATGTTTCTTAGATAAGATATACTTCTAAGTGCCCTAGGTTCATGGGGGAAAGTGGGATTGTCATACCAAAAAATTCACATAAGTGTCCTTTTACCAATCAGGGTACAACCCCTCACCAGCCAGATGCTGGGATGGCCCTCATTTATGCAGGAGGATCCTGGATTATGAGGAGCAGCCTGCCTTTGGACTTTTCATTTTACTGAATTAAAAGTTTAAGTACAAACTCCTAAGTAATTGGATTGAAGTGCTCTTACCAACAGTAGATTGTCTTGATGATTAGCCCAAACCATTCATCTCTTGATGCTGCCTCATGTTCTCTGTAGACACCCAAATGGGGAAGGGTGAATCCATATGACCATGTATGGGAGTTTTCACATGTGGCATCATGTCAGCACTCAGAGGGTCTCAGCCTTTAGAGCCTTATTAGAGTTTTAAGACTTTTAAATTGGGGTTGATCAACTAGTATATAATTCAAATCTGTATTTAAATGTTGAGCATGTACCATGTGTTTCTCTGAAGGAATCAATATAATTTATTACATTAGTATTTATGAAGAAATGTGTAAGTTTTCACATTTTAATAAATGAAGACAAGAGACACGGATATAACATAACTCTGGGAGGGGCTAATGCCTAGGAATAGTCACGTTGTTCCAATGGTCCTGACTATGTGTATAATGTGTGTACTGAGTAAGATTTGGACTATGCTGTAAAATAGTAAGCAGTGGGTCTTTTTATTTGTTGTTACCTTTGGGAATCTAAAATGAAGACTTATTCATAATCAGGATGTTCTGGAACCTCAAAGATCTGGAAAAGTATGAGTCTGAAAGTCAGACTAACCTGAATGAAGCTGAAAATAGCCTGGTGACTGGCAGGGTTCAATACCACAGAGAAGGTTTACTACATAGTTATTATACTCTTCTTTCAGTTGCTAATATGTCTATGTGTAAGTGTTTGCCATAATGAAATTGTGCGCTTTCGTGGCAAATTTCAGAAAAAACTAAGTTTAATTAAATACTGATGATTTGAAGAAAAAATATAATTACTGCCCACAATCCTATATCATACAACATAGATTTAAAATTTGTTGTTTGCCTGCACCTTGGGGGCTCAATCCATTGCTCTGATGTGAATGTGGGTCTCTGTCTCTATCTCCATTCATCGGATGAAATTTCTCCCACCTCTATCCCCGTCCCTGGCTTCCAACTTTTGCTTGATGATCCTGTTTGCTTCCAATTTCCAGGAGGTTCTGTGTATGCTTTCCTTGGGTTCACCTAGGTATTCAGCTTCTCT
>PVIU01027350.1:0-20628 GCA_004026605.1 Ondatra zibethicus | reverse complement strand
GGGGAGAGAGGGGGAGAGAGGGGGAGAGAGAGAGAGAGAAATTCGAGTTTCCAGAGTTGGGAAGCAATCCGCTTAAATAATCAAATAATCCCTGGGGGCGATTCCAGTGTGGCTTAGTTTGAAAACCACTGCCCTGAATACATGACCCCAAGTAACATTTCTGTTCCAAAGTTACTTCCTTAAAGAAAAAGAGGAAAAGTTATCATGGGTCACTCATGAGCATCCATCACAATCTTCCGGCATCCTATTGTCCCCATGGGTCTCTACAGACCTCATGGGATGAGTGTAGACAGCCCACAATGGGGGTGTGGTTCACAACTTTCTATGATTATGTGTGTATGTGCATTGCTCACCCATTCCTCCAGATCTTGTAAATTTCCTAAACGAGACACTCACTCAGCCCGCTCCAGGGCTCCTGCAGGAAGATTCGGCCCATTTGAAGCTAGTGGGAGCTGAGCCAGTCTCCTCTCCAGCCTAATTCACACCCAGCCCTGCCTGGGGTTACATAATGAGCAGTTGCCTGCGAACTCCCTCTGAGGATGGAAGGTACACAGCTCCACTTTCTGGGAACCTCTGACTTCTGTTCCCCGCCACCACCACCCCCTTCCTTCTTAATGACAGGCATACTCCAAAGCATTGGAACCCTAGAGCCACCTTCTCTGCCCTGCCTCCCATCCATCCACGGCCTCTGATTGGATCTCCATGTCTGGCTCCTCCCATTTCTTCTCCTGACCAGCCTCATTCCATTAGCCTACCCAAGCTGTGGTTGGGTGCTGCACTGCTGGGGGCGGAAGGGTGGAACTGTATTTGTTTTGCCCATTTCAAACACCTTTTGGGGTGCATGAGAATATGAAGAAATCCTGGGGGAGCAGGCCACGGGCCTTCCTAGCTTGAGACCCGTGCCTGCACCACGGACCCTATGAAAGCCCGTGAAAGCATTCCAGGATGTAATAAACCCGTCAGGCCCTGGCTAATTTATATGGAAGCAGATGATTTCCCATTTTTTAGAATGTAAATGTTTAGATTGCAGCATTCCCCTGCCCCGGCATCCGGGGTCCTGGCACGTCAGTGATGGAATCAGCCGCTTTTCCTTGGGGAACCTTAGATGGAAGAGCCAGGTTGCCACCATCCACACAGAGAAGAGTCCTGCTTTCAACCCATGTGTGTGCAAACCCCGCACCGAGGCAGGCCACCATCATTTGCTTAATGTCACCAAGTTCCATCTGGCTCTTACAGAAGAGAAGTAGCAATCTCAAGGGTAAGCCATGGAGCAGAGGGTGCAATTCTAATTGTGTAGACAGACCAAGATTTCTTAGCTATACTTCTTTCCAAAGTATCCAGTTACTGTGGCCTCTAGTGTCCTTTATTAGATCAGTGTTGTAGAAGCAGTGAAAAGCACAGATGGGTGAGGAAACCGTACAAACGATCCACGGAAACAGCATTGCAGAAACAATGTCGTTTGGTTAATAGAGTCCTAAGCATCCTGCTGCCCTCTGCTAGAGGATAAGAACCCTGGCTTCCAACCCTCTGAGTGTCCAGGAACAAGTACAACTCCCCAGAAAATGGTCTGCACTTGGTCATGAGCCCCAGAAACTAAGGTCTCCTTGGATCCTAAACATCATTCTTTTTGAGAGCAAGGAATGAGCTCCTGTGATATGCCCCTGGCAGCCAAAGCATGCCTGTGTTTCTGGTACCATGCTCCACAGACAAGTGCCCATTATGTACAGCATGAGCCATATATGCCACCTGGCCCTTTAGCTCTTCACTGGCCAACTGAGAATGTCTGATCTCTCCTCATCCCTTAAGAATTATGTGGGGGCGGGGCTTGAGAGAACTGAAAGAAAAGCCTCTAGCCTCTTCCTCCAGCCAGGAATGAAACAAGACGTAGCTCCCGGGACCCCCTGGTCTTTAAGTTACTACCACATCTGGCTATGTGACCCTGGGCAAGTGGCCTCCCCTTCCTGAGCTCTGTGGTCTTTAGAATGATGGAGATGCTATTGTATGAGTCTTCCCAGTCACTAATACTTGACAGGCACTGAATTATTTACTCCCTGATCTAAGGAGCAGCCAGGTGAGGGTACCTGACAGCGGACCATCCATCGGCCTGGCAAGTGGTGTGTTCCCACTGTGCACACCAGTTGACTAGTGGCAGACAGTGATCAGGGCTGGAAGATGGCAGGCATGAACCAGAGGCATTCCTGCACTCAGATGAGTCTCTGACTCTCCCAAGCCAGGTCCCCACCACCCCTTTGTCAGAACCAAGTAGCAAATAACCGAAAAAACCATCGCTGTGACCCGTGCAATCACAGGATTCTGTAGCTAGTCTCAGAATCCATGAAAAAAACCAGGAGTCAAGCCCCTCTATGCCCCTCTATAACAGAATCAGGTCACCTGAGGACAAGGTTTCCAAGCAAACATGAGTGAAAGCCTTCCCAGCCCATTTCAGCCTTGCTGGTGTGTGACGCACACAGGCAGCTCAAGGCACCATCGCCACCTCTGCGGGAGACCAAGTCCAGTGTCTCCATCAACCTGAGCTGTCTGGGCCCTGGAGGGGCCTCCTCCTGTCTCTAAGAATTAAGCCTCTTTCCTTCTGCTTAGTGCCATTTTCCTCCCTCCAGGAAAAGGTGGCAATCAATCCCCCACCCTGCCTCTTTTAGCCTTGTAGTCTGACTGCCCCACAGACACTTGCTGGCTGTCCCTGCTCTAGTGACCGTCCCTATTAGAGGTTTCATCCTGTTTGCTTTCCCCTGGTGATCTGAAGCAGCATGTCAGGCCCTAGCTCTCGTGGAATTTAATCAACTAGGTAACACCATAGCTCCCACGGAGGACACTGAACCCTGCTGTCCGCCTCATGGATGGTGCCAATACATCCGCCCTTTCTCAAGCTGCTCCTAGCCTCGCCTGCACCAGCTCTCCCTCCTCCCGGGGTGCAGCCTGCTCGAAGAAAGGCCAGGAGCTGCTGTCTCCACAGGGACTTCTAAGAAACCCCTTGGTAGAAGGCAGGATGCAATCCTCTTTGGGCCCATGTCCACATTATGGGTCATAAAGGGCTTTATGTGCCTATAAAGAAAAACGCCTTTCCATTCCAACAAGCTACGTGCGGCAAAATGCTGCCACACGCACTCATGCCTGCCACCAGCGAGCGACACCTGCCCCCACCTAGTTAGGAATGTGTGCTTGGGGGGAGGGGTCCTAATCCCGGCCCTGGCACCTACCTACTACAGTAATCTGGGCCTGCCCCCTCATGAGTTAAGATTTTGCTCTTGGAGCACACAATGTAACAACCACGCCTTGCCCAGAACACTGGTGTACAAACTCACTATGCATTTTGTCCATTCCTTCAGTGATTGAACTAACACCTGTTGGGTCATTCATTGGCTGAGGCACAGGAGATGGGACTTTGGTTGACAAGTCCACGCTGTCTCAGTGAGTCCATCCTCATAAGAGAAAAGGAGAAGCAGGCAGGAAGAGTGAGCTGGCACTTGGGATGAGGAAAAGTGTCCCATGTCCGAGCAGCGGGAGCCGTGGTGGACTGGAGGGAGGACAGATGAGGCCACATGAGTGAGCACTCCCGTGTGGAGAGAAGCCCTGCTGGGTCTTCATGTGGTGTGTGGCAGGGATCACTCAAGTACGAGGTGCCTGTTAGACCCAAAAGCTCAGCTGCCCTACGGGAACTGATGGAATTACTGGGGCTTCACTGCTACTGGTTTGTGATAGTTCCTAGAGACAGGTTACATTCCACCATTCCTGCAGCTGAGTCTTCCTGCCTCCCCCATCAGCAGCCTGGAAGACCAGCAGGGACTCCAGAGGAGCCAAGGAGCAAGTGGGAATCATCCAGTTCAGCCTCCCAAACAGAGCTGCCCATGTGTAGGAGCAGAAGGAAGAACCCTCATGTTATCATTGTGCAAATTAACAATGATAACCCTATAGGGCAAAGTTGCTAATGGCTCACCTTCTTCAACTTCACCTCTCCCTCTCCTCGCCCCTCTCCTTCCCTCTCCCTCTGTCCCTTTTTTGCTTTCTCTTTCTCTCCCCCCCCCATCCAGCCCCTGATGTGACAGAAGTAACCGGGTCACTGATGAGGTACACCTGTGTGCAGTCTGTCCCAAAGGGAAGCCTTGACACATCTGCATCTCCCCTCCACAGGGCCAGGTGATACCTGGACCAGGGTGTGTTGACCAACCCGTAGACTGAGCAGCACCACCCCTGCCATTGGGGGCTGGGAGAGATGAAGACTTACGCTTTAAGTCTGCCAGTGCCCACACACACATCCTGGATCAGCATTAGAGGGTCCTCCCTCTGCAAGGAGTCATGAATGGTGAGGGCTGGCAGCCAGCGAGCTCACACAGGTAGGAGAGAGATTTAAAAGGCAGAAGGCCAGAGGAGATGGCAAACATGGAGGAAGGGAGACATCAAAAGGTTACATCAGGGGATGGAGAGCCTGCAGCCAAGCCCCGAATGATGCTGAAAGAGACTGTGTGTGGATATGGAGGACTAGAATGTACCCATTCAACATCTAACCAGACATCAAGGTCTTTGCTGAAGCCACAGGTAGCAGTGTGTCCCACGGGTGGAGAAGAGCCTGCTCCTGGAGCCTGGGGTGCTGTTGGGACCACTTAAAATCAGGTATAGAACTGAAGAGGTCCAGCCATCTAAACAGGGAGCCCCCAAGAACTGTGGGGAGATAGAACAGACTGAA
This sequence comes from Ondatra zibethicus, assembly GCA_004026605.1. Classification (NCBI taxonomy): domain Eukaryota; kingdom Metazoa; phylum Chordata; class Mammalia; order Rodentia; family Cricetidae; genus Ondatra; species Ondatra zibethicus. The sequence continues at coordinate 15,929 of PVIU01027350.1, read as the reverse complement.
GATTCCAAAGGATGCAGAGCTGGGGGGTGGCATGGTCCCACCCGGGTTGCCCAACCTGCTGCAGAAGACATGCAACAGTTGTTTTTACACCCAGCATAGGTTGGGCACCCTACCTCAATCAATCTCAGGACTCCAGGCATTTTGACAAAGATGCTTGGCCTCAGCTCTCAAGATGGGGACCCTTGAACTCACCCTTGTCGCCTGACAAGCACCTAGAGCCCTACATTTTAACCCCCAATAGTTTTCTCATTACTTCAGACTCTAGTCTTCAGGGAACAAAATTACTCTCTCAACATGACCTAGAAAATTTACTATTTCAGAATGGAACGAAATAGAGATGCCACCTCTGCTTGGATACCCCAGAAAATGGGAGGTGGTCCCAGGACACAGTCTAAGTTCTGCTCCTGAGGTCACACAATTGGAGGGCTTCCTCTTCCAACTGAAAGTCCTTCAACTCCCCCCCCCAACACACACACACACCATGATCACTGATTGGACAACTCAATTGCCACCACCACCTCCAGCATTGCCAGTCACTGGCTCTGGTCCCTCAACTTTCTCCAGGACTCCTGGTTTCTCCCAACCTCCTTTTCACCCTAGACTCTCCTGGGCTGTAGAATGTGGCAAGTCCCCTGGAGGTGTCCAGCATCCATTCACACAGCTACCCATACCCCCACGCAATCTCCAGCTCTCATCTCCTGGAACCCTTGGGCTCTGCTTAGCAGCGTTAGAAGCTGGTCCACATGTTCATGTCTCCTCTCTGCTCTCTGGGTCCTGGCATCAGGGGAATTGTAATGGAGTCATGGGGATATGGTCCAGGTCAACACCCTGGTACTTCTTTCTTTGAGAAACCATGGCACAGTCCCATATATATATCTGGCTGATGAAGGAAAAAAAAAGATAGGACATCATGGTGCCAACCTGTGGGGAAATTTCTAGTCTTCTTCCAAATACTGGAATATTTGAGTGAGCTCCATCACCACCACCACCCCCAGAGCTCACTCAAATATTTATCTGGCTCTCAGTCCATTGTTGGCATTGACAGATGAGCATCTTTGAAAATTTTCTACCCTTTGGTAACTGCCATAAAAATCTTCCAATGCATGTGTTCATTGGCTGTCTATGGGCTGTCTATCAGCAGCCTGGCCTGCTGTGCACACTGGCCTGTTGTGCACGCTGGCTTTACCGGTGGGCCTACAGTAATCTAGGCTGCCACAGAACCAGCTCCAGATGAAAGAGGGGCTTTAAGGATGCACTCCAACAGAATGGATGCTATGGAAGTAAAAATCTTGCGATTCAGCAGAGGGGTAGTAAGGTAGGGCACTTAAGGCTGAGCAATCAGGGATCCTCTTTAGGCCCTCATGTCAGGCAAGGGGCGCCCCCGATGCTCCCCTCTTAACATCACTGGGACAGACAGAAACGATCAAACTCTAAACCTCACTGGGCTCTCTGCCCTCCCTGTCCTAACTCTGGGGCCCAGACCCAAACAAGTCACTTGGCCACCCTCAAGAGCAAGAGCCAGGGTAGTAGATCCCTACCCTGTGAGCGGAGAAAACCAGACACATCTGGGAGGCAGGACCTAGGAGCAGGGTAGCAGATGCTTGTTGGCTGGATGCCTCTTGAGGTGAGTGGTGGTGCGCGGCCGAGGCCTCCTCAACGACAGGCAGGGTTGAGCTCAGTACTGGCTCCACTCCTTGATGCGAGCGAGCGAGCGAGCGCAGGCCTGAGTCCCCCGCTCCTCTCTCCTCCCACCCCAAACACATCCTTTGCTAGGTCATCTGCTATGACATACATCCAAGATGTCAACATCCCACTGATGGGCCCTCCCCCCATGTCAGACTCAGGTTCCCCAACTCTTTTTCCTTGTCTAGATGGACCTCCAAAGGTGCATTGGAATTCTCTACTGCAGCAGTCAAGATCAGGAGGTGCCCATTCCTCCACCCTTCCTCAAGACTTGATCAGCTCCCTCTAGCCTCTGCCTCCACATGGGCCACCGAGGAGAGGACCACAGGCTCTGATGCAACCATGGCTCCTCTGGATTAGGCCAAGAAACTTCCCAAACCATAAAGATGTCCAAACATTGGCCCAGTTTCCCGCAAACAGACATAAACCGCCTCAATCACATCCGGGCCCACCACACCCCCTCCTCCCCTGGGCTTCAGGCACCATCTGGCATCTCCGCCCTCAGGCAGCCCATAGCTACACAGTGGTGGGAAGCAGGACCAGGGGAGAGGGCCACCACCATGCCCAGCCCATCCCCTGCGGCTGAGGCAGGGCCTTTGATGGTGCCTACCCTCACCCTTTGCTGAGCAGCGACAGCCTGCTTGCTAGCTGATGCCAAGTTGCCCCGAATCCAGTTATTTTTAGCCTGTTTGTGTATCCCGTTTCAAGCTAACTCTGTGTCACCACTTGCTATAATAACAGAGAGCACCTGGACGCCTCTCCGAAGAGCAACAAATATGCTTTGGAGAGTGCCGGGGATTGCCAGGAGCACCAACTGCATTTCCAGCCTGACACCCAGCTGCAACAAAGCTGATTCCTTTCTTCCCTGCGCGGGCGCGAAAAGCCTAATCCAGATAAGCCAACCAACAATGGCTGCCTGGCCGCACAAGACTTCCCTTTCCCCTGGTGATGGGACTCGTACCTGGTGACGTCAGCCTGGCACAGCTCTAAGTATAGGGCTGGCCAAACACCAGCTCCCAAGACTTCCACACCCAAAGCCCCAGCTTCAACCAAGAGCAACTGCCCTTCCCTCCACGTGCCAGCCTAGAACCAACCCACCCCACAGCAACCAGAACAGCAAGCCATCGGGACAGGCTGGAAGAGAAGGCACTAGGTGGCATGCTCATATATTTGGGCTGGGGGTCAATGACAAGCCACAGAACATTGACAGGGCTAACCTTCTGCTAATGTGGCTGGATTGTCCCCAGAGGTGCTTGGAGAAGTGGGTGTTGTGGCAGTTAATCTAGAACATTCTTTTCTCTGGCATGACTCCTTCAGGGCCATCAGAAGGCTGAATGAAGTGACCATCATGGGACCCTAGCAGCACGTGGACAAACTGAACTAATTGCCACCATCTTGGGAGCACTACCCAGACACTCTGACTCTAGAGCCCTCTTTCATATCTTACTCCGGCTAGCCAGCTCTACTGTGTTTGGAGAGCGAGGAAGACAGACCATCAAGAACGCTGCACACTGCTCCCCAGCTCTACCAGGATCCAGGGGCGAAGGTCCAGCTCTGAGACAGCCTCTCCCTGAGCACCTACGTGCTGGCTCCAGACAATGTATCATGCAGGGAGCATGCCGATGGGAAGCAGGAGGGCCAGCCTGGTGGACAGACATGTGCCTGGCAAGCAGACAGGAGCCCCAGAAACCATTAGACCTTGTCGCTCCCTGACACAGTACCTCATCCCTTGAATGCTCTCACGGTTTTTGAAATGGTCTCCTCATGCTCAGTCACTCCTGAGACATGTCATCTTCCTGGTTGAAAACCTTAAATGGCTCTCATACCCTCCCATCATTCATGTCTGAGTGTCTGCCATGTGCAACAAGGAACTTCCAAACTGTGGCTGCAAGGGCAGGCCAAAGAGAGAGACCAAGGTAGGCAGGGAGGAAAGCTGGGTGCAGCATGCAAAAGCACCAACTCTGCCATCAGACCCATGGCTTCAATGCCTCTGCTGCCATCAGACCCATGGCTTCAATCCATTGCTGCCATCAGACCCAGGGCTTCAATTGCTTCCACTAACTGCTGTGTTGATTATTGTTGCTACATTAACACCACCAGTCCCTGAGTGACCCCTGTGTGAGAGTAGTTCCAGTCCAGTATCCCTGGACTCTACCCTCAAGGCATAGATTAGTGGAGGCAAGAAAGAAGGAAGGTACCCTCACACCAAGGTAGTAAATGCAGCGAAGACCACATTGCCCATAAGGTACAGTCTGCCTGGGCAGATCTGGATAGGGACTGAATCTGGAGACTAGCGCAGGAAGCAGAGACCCATGACTGAGGAGTGACTGTCACTGTACTTTGGTTGATCTTTATCTACGGAAGTTCCCAGGTGGAACAACCAAACCCAGAATTGTCACCAAGAGACCAAGTTAGCCGAGGACGCCATAACGATCAAGACGGAAGCGCTGGGAAAGAGGAGCGAGGGAGTCGGATAGGAGCCTTTGGTGGCAGGTCGAAGCTGCCCTTGGTTTGGTCTCACACACACACACACAAACACACCACACACCTACCTTCCCTTGGTGTGAGAGCTGTTCTGCTCCATCCCTGGGGAAAAGTGACATGCCAGAGCCATCCACTCCTCACAAGCTCTTGGCCTCCTTTGGCCTTCTTGCCCACCTGGAAGGCTCAACTGAGATGGTCTGGTCCAAGCCTGTCTTCAAGGGAGGCCATGCCAGCCAGTCACACAGCCCTTCATCTGAGCACTCCTTGGGAACTGCAATGGTTATACCACAGAGAAGGGCAAATGTAATCACATGTAACCAAATCAATCAATGCAAAAGCCTAACCACCGTGAGACAGCGGACGGCACTCTTCCCTATCAGAGCACTGAAAGATCAGCTAGTCTGATGCCATTTGTGTAGGTGAGGGAATGGGGAAATAAGTTCTTAACGTGACCCTAAGAGAGGAACACGATCCAACCCTCTTGGGAGCAATACGGCAGTGTCTATCAAACTGTGAAATTCATATGCACTTTGATCAACATGTCAACTTCCAGGAACTTCTCCCAAGCACACATGTTCGGCAAGACATCTGTGCCCCAGAATTTCTCATCACAGCCAAAGACAGGAAGCAACTGCCATGCCCACCAACCGAGTACATGATCAAAAAAGAGACATGTATGTTCTGTCTACATAAGGGAAGGTGAGTCAGTTCCTAAAAAGAAGGCCATGGGTGTGCACAAGCTGATATGGAAAGGGTGCCAAAATGTGCCCTGGGTTACAAAGGAACATGGACAAGTGTGAAGCCCTTTTCACCTAATAGCAAATCTCCAGGAGGGTGCAAAGCATGCACTAGCAACAAGCAGGTAGGGGGACCCAGTTGCTGGGGTTCACCCCTTTGTACTATGAACTATGTGGCTCCTTCACCTTGCCTCTGTGTTAGCTAAGGCAGCCAACAAGTGAACCTGCTTAGGGCACCATGTTTCTCTTACCCACCACTTAGGTTAGATTCTTCCCACCCTGCCCTCAGCAGCCATGCACAGTGCCCTTCTCTCTGAATCCCCTGGGCCTAGCACTGGGTTTGGTATTGTAAGGGAGGGGCTAGCGCTTCCAGTTCCAGGATTCTCCAAGTCTTCCTGACAGGCTGACAGAGGCCGCAGCTTGTTCTTCTCAGGGTCTATGAGAGCAGGTGGTGAGCAGCGTATGTCCATAAAGACCAGAGTTTCGTGTCTGGGAGATGTCCCAGCACAGCCTGGTGCCTAAAACAAGCTGCCAGTGGTCCTGGGAATGGTCCCTGGTGACTAACTTCTGTACATAATTACACCCAGGATGAGTCAACAGCCAAGGCAGACAGGACTCCCCAAAATGGCCCCAAAAGCTATTCAGAAGGCTGAGAAAGCAGAATACTTTTACCCAGGTAGAGAGGGGGGGCGCCTGTGTGGGTGCCCTTGGTCAAGTCACTTCCCTCTGGAAGCTTCTCTGGAAATCCCAGACCCAGTGGAGCCAATTTGGTGGAGAAGGAGCCTTGCTCTCTGGTGGTAGGGCCAAGTAGCCCCTTACTCTATCTAGTGCCTCTGCTCCTCCAGCTGGGTCAGCCTACCCTACCTGATGCCTCTTACCCACCCTCCAGAGGCAGCCGTGATGAAGCAATGCTACAATTTATCAATCCCCGCATCCCCTCACAAGTCACCCTGACCTGGCAGTGGGCCCAGGGACTGACCCTTCCCTTCCTGAGTTCTTGCCTGAACAGGCAGGCTTTTCCAGTGGCTCCCATCACACCAGGCATGTACAACCTGCCACCAGATCAGGGCTGGCATTTCTAGAACCTCAGCCTGCGCGTCCGTCAAATGGGCCCGTGAAAGTCATGAAACCCAGCACACTGGGCACATTGTGAGGACTCAGCAACTGGCAGTGTTACCAGAAACATCATCCCTAGGGCCAAAGGGAACCCATCCCATCCCACCTCCAGGGCTTTCCTCATAGCCCTGAGTCAGGGAGGGGAGGAGAAAGACCCAGGGAAGAGGGCTTCTGGCTGGCCCTGGCACTCGGCAAAGCCCGGTAGCATCAGCTCCACCCGCACCTTTGTTTGCTCTCCCCTCTCCTCTTCTCTCTCCATGCTGCCTGCCTTCCCGTTGCTTGCCCTGCTCTGCAGCGGCAGCATATCCTTGTCAGCAAACAGCACATTAATTGCTTCTTGGCCATATTTCAAATGATATCACAGAAGCGGGCTGCTCAATTTGAGCAAATGGAAAGGAGGAGGGAGGGGCAACCTGGCAATCCCCGCCAGAGCCAGGGATGATGGGTAGCTCTGGTTACTAATTAATTGACTGCTCAGACGGAACAAATCCGAAACCCCAACAGGTTGAGCGAGTGAGCCCTGGGCTCCCCGCCAGCCCTTTTCAGCAAAGCTGTGGTCCTGAGCACCTTCAGGATGGAGTGCAGGAATCCTGCTGCCAATCACCCAGGGGAGCCCTCTGACACGGAGGGCCAGTCCTCACCCCAAGACCTCTTAGTCTGTGCCCAGCCACCATCGTTCATCAAGCCAGCCTATGGGCAGATGGCAGAATAGGCTACGATACTAAACTCCTGGAGGGCAATGATGCACCAGTGCAAGGCTCCCTGATGCAGCCAGGCCCAGGAGAGTACCCACACCCAGCAAAAACAACTAAAAAGAATGCTCTCGGTCTGTACATATAGTAAACAAAGGCTCTGGGGATTCTGTATTGGGTAAACCCATGCTAGCCTGGCCTGATGGCACAGTCTAGGACAGGAATTGCTATGCACCAAGTGACAGATTAAAGCAATATTAAAACCATGATAACAGCCCCTGTAGAGGAGGCCCACCAGGTAAGAGGGATAACAGTGAGGTAGGTCTCCAACTGACAGCCCACAAACCCAGGCTGACCACCAGCCCTTCCATCCATGAGGGTTAGCCCAACCTCGTACCTTCTAAAGTCCCCACCCCCAAGCACAGAGGGCCCAGTCGGGCAGGGTGTGGCCTAGAAAGAGTGAGGGTAGAATGACAGGGGAAGGCAGGGACATCTCCTGAAAAGTTTGAGCCTCCAGGACCCTACCCAGGTGCAATGAGACCACAGGTATAAGAGACAGTGGTCCAGAAATGCCAAGACCATGGGGAACCACAATCCACCACTTCTTCAAAGCCAGGCCCTGGCACCATTCTGCGAACATCCGGACTTCCATACCCAGCAGAGTCTGTAGGCCTCTCTGTGGGATATCCAGCCCTTAACTGGCACCCCCAGTTGCAATACGCTTCCAAAAGAACTGATCTGGAGGAGGGCTGGGACACGAGCCTGTACTTGGGTAGCATTGTTCTCTATAGGAAGCTATTTAGCTTAGTTTTCCAAAATAATTGACATTTTCTCTAAGATAGAATATGTCCCCAACTAAAGGGTGATGATCATGCCACATATAGAAGAACATTTAAGGTCACATACTCGCCCAAAGTGATCCACTGGGGATCTTTGCACCTTTGCTTTCCTTTACCAGTTAGTATTAGGGCTGGGGTGGGGGGGGTGGGAAGCCATCCTGGGACATAATTTCTCCCCTCCACCTGTACCGCCTTTGACAGCCCAGATAGTGTGTGAGGTAAGCTTTCACCATCTCCTTCATGACCCAGGAACATACCCAGCATAGAGGGCCCTTTCTCACCCAGAGGCGTCTGACATTTACAAAGCGGTAAATTGTTTTGAAGTGTTATTGTCTGCACTAGTATTAATAGACACAGAATTCTGCTAACAGACTTGAAGCTAGTCGTCTGCTTAGAAGTGCAGCCAAGAGGAGTGCATCAACCAAGGCGTCCATCAAAGGATGGGTGAAGAAAACGGTTATAGATACGCCGGGTATTAGTCCACCGTTAGGAGAGAATAGAATCCTGTCGCCCATGCCTCTTATGGCTGGAACAAGAAGGTTTTGTGTTAACGGGAGAAGACACAGAAAGACAAATAGTACATATTTTCATTCTTTTGTGGAAGCTAAAAAGTTAATCTCAGCCCAGTAGAACAGTGATCCCTAGAGATTGGAAGGGTAAAGGAGAGAAGAGATAGAGAGAGGTGGGATTGCAGACACTCAAGAGCAGCTACAGGAAGAGCAAGGATGGTCTAAGCACAGTAAAGCAATTACAGTACACAGGCATTTGCATTGTGTTTCAAAATAAGGCGGCTCAGAGGCTGTCCAACACACAAATGAGTGAGGGAAATGGAAATGCTAATTACCCTGACTTCATTACATGGTGTAAACACATTTAATTATCACACTATAACCTAATAGATGCAAATGTTATGTGTCCATTAAAACCATACATGCACCAGGAAAGAGGCAGGCTAAGGATGTGTCTGGATCTGCATTTGCAAGGAGCATACATTGGCATGGGCAGGTATTTGGGGGCTATCTGTGGGATAATAACAATAGCAACTACTGCCACTGATTTTACCAAGCCTAGTGCCAAGGGCTTTACAAACAGTTTCTTTTGATTCTTTGACTAACAGAAGAGATATTAGCTCATTTTACAGATAAGTAAACTGAGGTCTGCAGAAAGGCTAAGAACTTACCCAATATCCTATAGTTGGCTCAGGGTAGGTAAGCCAAGACCGAGACACAGGTCTATCGGATGCCTCCTCCACTGCCACTGTTAAGTAAACCCCTACCCTCCTCCCCACTGCCCCATGCTCCACTCTCCTTCCACTCAGGGACACCCGCCCCACCCACCCGACCACCCAGGCCGCCAGCCTGCAGCTGGAGGGCTTCAAACTTCCCACAAATGGATTTCTGAGCTCGGTGTTTTTTTCCCCCTGGTGGGGGGCAGAAAAGGCCACTCTCTTGGTGACTGCTGTCTTAGGCTTTTGAAAACACCAGGGAGGCCCTAGGTGCCCACTAGGGTCAAAGCCTCCTCTACCGAGGGAAGCTTAGGGCTGCTAAGATCTCCCCTCCCTCCTAGCCACACCTGCCAGGCCCTCTCCACGAGGCCAGCCCAGTCTCAGACTTCTCTGCACAATAAGCCCCCACCTGCAAAGAATGTGCATAAATCCTAGGGCTCCACACAGGGAAGCCAGATCTCAGGGCCAGGCAGCAAATCCCAGGATAAAAGCAGAGGCCATCCTGCTGACAATTCATTCGCGCTTCTCCCTCAAATCCATCCACAACAGAACTGTTAAGCTCGTGTTTCCTCTCTGCTGCAAACAATTGTAAAAATGATTGGTATCTGCCCTCGGTGGAGAGCCCGTCTGCTTCATCGCCAGGCTTGAGCCTCCTAGAAGGGCTGCATGTGTGAGGAGCAGGCATTCCCAAGATGTGCAAATAATGGCTTTTCATGGGGAGCCTAATCACTTAGCTCAGAGAGGAGAAATGTAAAGACTGCTCAACATAGCCGAGAGCTCTCTGGAAGTCAGAAGCCCACCACCGACTCCAGGTGTGGCACTGGAAGCAAGGTAGCTTAAGGTATGTCTAGAGACTGAACCATCTCCCGGGGTCTCCTGCTGCTGCTTGGGTCCTCTAGCTTTCTGCCTCAGTCTCCTGTTTGAGTACCTCTAACTCTCTCCAAAAGCAGAGGTGGCATGGAGGAATGGGGTAGGGTGTAAGGAAGAGCGCTCCAGCTGTGACCAGCACATCTGTTTTTGATCCCAGAGCTGATGCTCGCTGGCTATGCCTTCAGGGAAGAGCTCTGTGTCTTTGGGCTTTGGTTTTCTCATCCGGACATTTGGAACAAATGCCCTCGGCGCACCCAGCCAGATGACATGCCATGAGAGACACATGAAGATCCCAGGGTATGTACAGCAGGTAGCGCACCACAGCAGCAATAGCCAAACCCCTAGTCAGACCAGGCACTGGTATCTGTGTGGCACTTGGCACAGCTCGACACACACACACACACACACACACACACACACACACACACACACACACACACACACATACACGGTGCAGCAAGAAGTCACATACAGGCCACAGCAACTCAACCACAAGAAGAGGAAAGCATCTCTTCAACCTGAAGCAACCCATAAGCGGACAGGCTAATAGAAAGACTGGTTTTCACCTCGAGTTGCTGTGAGGGATGGTACCACCTATTCCTGCCCACATCCATTTTCCTTCCTCCAACCACAGCTCCCATTTCTGTTGGAAGATCCAGTCCCTCCCATACTGTCAATCCATGAGTGTGAAGCACAAGTCCCATTTTAAGCCAACCAGGACTTGGTATTTCCTCCAGCCAAATCAGTCCAGAGGAGGACACACATGATGAAAGCCAACCCAACCAGAGTAAGTGTAAGGCAGGAACCTCTGCTCGGGATGCTGGAATGGGGATGCTCAACCTATACCATTTGGACCCAGTGAAACAGACATTCTGGCTGAGGCTTGTCCCTTTCCTCCCTCCACACCCTTCCATAGACCCTTCCCCACTCTTTCAAATTCATGGCCTCTTTTTACTAATCGTTACTGCATATACGTACTTACATACATTTATATTACAAATATAACATGCTGAGTCCATGTAACGTTACTTGTGTGTTTTCAGGGCTGACCATTTGGCGCTAGACAACCGCTTGGTGTGCTCTTCCCTGGGGAGGGCCACCTCTCACTCCCAGCTTTCCTCAGTTGCCTGCAGTTCTTTGTGTGGGGTTGAGGTCTCATGGGTTTTTCCCCCTCTGGTTCAGCATATGCATTGGTGCCATCCTTGTTCAGGTCATGTCTGGGCAGCCGTGTTGGTGAGCCTTTACAGGTATGGCTTCTAACGTTACTGGGAGACACGATCTCACAGCAAATCCCTAACCCTCTGGCTCTTACAATCTTCTACAACCTTCCCTAGTACAGGAGCATTTGGTAGATGTATCCACTGGGACTGGGCTCCAGCACTCTGCACTTTGATTGGTTGTGGTTTTCTGTTCCAGTCTCTGTCTTTTGCAAAGAGAAGTTTCCTTGATGAGGTGTGAAGACGACACTTATCTACAGGTAAGAGGACAAGTGTTTATAGATTGTTGTTAGGGATTATGCTGGTTTAGTAAATTAGCGGTTGTAGATCCCACCCCCAATAACTGAATTCACCAGCACTCAGCAGTTAGCTAGGTTTCCAGTACCAGGCATGGGATCCTTCTTGCTGAGTGGTCTTGTTGGTTATTGCCCAAGTGTATGTGCCTCTACTGTACGGTTATTGTGCCATGCTGGGTGTTGATGCAGTTCTTCAGCATTAGAAGTGGGTTGATGGCTAAACTCTCTTTTACCCTATGGAGACTGAAAACAGGAGCAACTCTGTTTACAGCACCCAAGCAATTGAAGGAAGTTCGGGTGCCGCACCTTGCACACTGTGCATCAACAGATAATTGAGAGAGTGAACACTAAGAACATCACACTGATTGTCTATGTCCCTAATCACCCTGAATAACCCTCTGCTGGCTGACAGCACAGCATAGGACCCTACAAGCACAGCCAACCAATTCTTGAGACTAGAAATGGATTAGTCCAGTCACAGCCTGATGCAACAAACACCGAGTTACACATTTCCGCCATCAGTGAGCTCCAAGAACAGTCCTCACCATCAAGACTCTCAGAGGAGGCAACAACTCAGAATAGGGACCCAGCTCCACCCCGGAGAGGACAGGAACAGAAGATATCTTCCAAGAGCCACAAAAAGGCATCTGCTACCCTCTTACATCTAAAGCAACTCACCTCTCACACATCTTAGCGGGCCCTTCAGCAGCTCTCTGTGGCACAGGCTGATCAGGGAGTACCATACCCGTTCAACAGAGGAAGAGGCAAATTCACATGGCAGGATGAGGCTAAGTAAGGAGTGTCACCCTGTCCCACTTAGATTAAGGATTGTTCAGGACCCCAACTGTGACATCAAGAGGCTTAATATCAGTCAGCTGCCCTAGATGTGGGAAATGTAAGACAAAGAGGCAGATCCCATATATGTTGTCTAGGATACAGGGTCCCTACTGTGACTACATAAACCCAAACCAAGCTCCCAGGCAGGATTCATCACTGCTGGGGTCCCACTTGCAGAGATGCCCATAAATATTTCACACGTGGCCCCACCAGATCCCTGATGAACCGCCTAGAGGGGAGGAGCCTTGAGAAGCACCTGGCTCACAGTCTTCGTTCTGGAGCAAGGAGGTCCAGTGCGTTTATGAACAATGATGTTGATAAACCAGAGAAAATAAAAGCCCTTTTAAAAGATCAAGAGTTAGACTCGACAGATATAGCAGCAGCTGCCATGGTTACATAAATGTCAATACCTTTGATTGGTCTACAGTTTCCATGTCCACTCACTGCCCATTTCCACACACAGCTACAGAAGAAAACTGAGGGCATCAGGCAAGAGAAAAAAACAGCCCAATGATGCTTTCCCATAAGAAAATATAAGGGCATGGGGTATAATCCCAAGAAAGAAGCTAGAGTCCCTCACGCATCTGGAACCTGCAAACGGTAGTCTCACTCCCTGCCCAAGTCTACACATTGATGGCCATGCCTACTAGAGACACAGGCAGGGTCTAGAACTCGAATTTTCTCCACTTCTAAAGGACCTCCCAGCACTCCAGTGTGTTCAAGACACCAGAGCCTTGGTTGCTCCCCACCCCTAGTCTTAGGATGCTGTGGTACAGCTGCACCATCAAGTGACCCCAGCTCTGCCCTCTACATTCCCTCAGGCATTAGAGTGAGCTCACAGCCTCAGTAGGTTTCCCACACAAGGCTTTAGTAGCCTCTCCCCTCTCTCATTTCTGACTCCTTAAAAGAAGACCTGGCTAATCACAGCACCAACTGAAAAGGGAGTTTTCTGAGAGCTCTCACAGCCGGAAGACTCCTAGCTGGGATGGAGAGAGTTCAAGTCACCCCAATTCCTCCTGGGAATGAGGAGCACAGCTGCGGGACTCACAAAGACCCCATAGACGTTAACCTCAAAGGGTGAAGCTCACGTGTTAAGACTCCAACATGCGTGTGCATTCTGCCTTATGCTCAGCCTTGAGTGGATTATCTATGTGGAGGCCAAGGCCAGGAAACACAAGGGATAAAGGCCTTAGGGCCACCCCTACCCCACTTCCTCACTCAATACATGTCATTGGCCCTAAAGAACAGATAAGAGCACAGCATCCAGCCTTCAATACCCACCTTGCCCTCCCTCTTCTCATGATGGCCCGAGAACAAGCAGCTGGATCTGATTAGCACTCTCTCCATGCTATGAGCATCAAGCACCAGATGACAGCACGTGACCCCATCCCTCACGAGCTCAGTTGGTGTGTGACAGTTCTGACAATGCCAGTAGCAGCACAGTAGCCACTCCCTAGGTCTCTGTGCTCGTGGTCATGTTGCATGGCTCTCGGGGTTTTGTTTTTAAATTGTGTATGTGATATATCTGTGTGTGGTTCACACATGCACAACACATGCATCAGGAAGCCAGAGGATGACTGTGGGGTCAGTTCTCTCCTTCCAGTTTTATGTGGGTGCTGAGGATAAAATCCAGGTCGCCAGGCTTGTGCCTTTACCTACCGAGCCATCTTGTCACTTGGGTCTCATTTTTAAACTTCCCAGTTCTACCAGGTATGCATCATACTTCCTATTATACATATGAGTAAACAGAGGTAAACCAAGACCATCGTTCCAAAGAGTACACAGGGAGCAGTGCTGACATATTGACCTAGAGTGGGCTATGCAGGACGAGCGCTGACTTCAGGGTTGGCTCTTTGCACTGTTGCTTATTCAACAACTTTCCTTAAGTATTTTCAGTAACTATCACAGAAGCACCGAATGCCAACGGGGTACTTATTACACACCAAGCATTCACAAAATTCTCTCTGCACGCTAAGTCACTTCCACAGGAAGTCTAGAAAGGGAACTCCATTATCCCCAAGTCAGACAGCAAGATCCACCAACAAGCCAGTCTAGTACCATGAGACGCAGGGCTAGGTTTCCAACCTGGTCTAGTTCTAGGGTCCTGTCTATAACAGCAGACACTGCCCGCATCAACACCCAGGGTCTCATCTGTGGTTCTAATCCCCGAGAAAACACAGAGCTTCCTTGTTGACACATAATATATATTAACACACCTTTACTATTAAGTTCAAACCAAGTTCCCAAAGAGGCTACCCAAGGTCACTGAGGGCGCTTCTGGTCTAGAGCAGAGAGTACTCCAGGTAACCCTTGTTTGGGAAGGAGAAGCCCAGGTATAGGAAAGAAGCCCTGTCTTAATTGGGCTTCTATTATGACAAAAACCATCATCAAAGTCAACATTGAAAGGAAAGGGTTTATTTTGGATCATCCATCATGAAGGGAAGCCAGGGCAGGAACTCAAACAAAAACCTGGAGGCAGGAACCAGAGCAGAGGCCTTGGAACAATACTGCTTACTGACATCCTCCCCATGACTTGCTCAGTCTGCTTTCTTATGTACCCCAGGACCACCAGCCCAGGGATGGCTCCACCCACAGAGGGCTGGGCCCTCCCCAATCAATCATCAGTCATGAACATGCTCACTTCAAGTGAGGGTTCCTCCTCCCAGATGGCTTTAGCATGTATTAAGTTGGCAAAAAACTAACCAACACAGGCCCTGGAGAGACTGTTGGCCTCCATCACCCTAGGGAACTTCAGCACAGCCTACAAGAGGGCAAACAGAAACAATGGGGATGGCCTGTCAGCTAATGGTGCTAACACTCTGCATGCACGTGTGTTCTGCCCTATGCTAGGCCTTGAGTGAGTCAGCTGTGTGGAGCCCAGAAATCAGATAAGGGATGGAGATCACTGAGCCACCCCCACCTTCCCTCCTCTAGAGGACATCCTGTAACCACATACCCCCTTCCTATCGTTCCCTCATCCCTCTAGATGTTTCCATGGCAACAGAGCAGGAGTCTGTCCATAAATAAAAACTGGTTTTCTCTCAAAGTCACTTAAAATGAGCAACTCCGCTGTATTCTTCAGTCAGGTAGTTGAGGGCCAGTCACAACATCACAACCCAAGAAGATCTCCATGCCATAGCAGAGACGAGGCTGTCATCTCACACACAAAAAAACCCACTTTCATCCTTTACTAAGGGGCTGGAGATAATGGGCCAGGCAGTATTTAAATGAATACAGTTTCCGTGTAATTATTTCGGGTACACACTGGGAGCCGGATGGCACAAGGGGCCCGGCGCCGGGAATGCAGCCCGAGCCCCTCATTACTACAGATTGATGCCCAACGTGGTTTTCTGACTCCACATAAAATCTGAGAGAGCTTCAAAAAGATTACAGAGTTTAACAGAGTTTTTGCTGTTTGCTAGCAGGGTGCTGCAGAGAAAATTTCCTCACCCAGCATCCGCAACAGTAAAAAAGCTGCGGCGGTTTTAAAATGCCGGCTGTCTCCAGTGGGAGCCAGCACCACCTCTGGCTCCCACTGGAGACAGATTATCTGCATGGGATTTCTGACTAAAGTGCTCTGGCTTGCTTGATGGCAATGTGGACTGCTGTGTGCTTGGAATTGTGCTCAGCTCAGGGGCACCAATTGGCTCTGAGGCAGGAGCGGCTCTGGCTCTGCCGTGCTGAACTGTGCTAATCTCAGGCAGGATCGTAATTATCATAACAAAAGCGCAGTTAAAAAGGTTTAGACGGGACAGAAAAGAGGCAGTACCTTATTTCTCCTACATGGTGCAACTTAAGTTTTTAAGATGTGCTTAACATTTTAAGAAATGCTCCTGGATAGTAAAGAATTACAGATTCACAATAGGACAGATTCAGACATAAAAGACCTCTAAATGGGTCACAGTGTTGAATGGCTGTTCGTAGGCTTGGGAG
>PVIU01027349.1:0-20655 GCA_004026605.1 Ondatra zibethicus | reverse complement strand
TCTCAGACTGGCAAATTCTAACACTGGAGGAGTGTCATTTCATTCCACCTCACATATAGGGCCATGTTAACGTTCACTCTTTAAAGAAGCCCATCTCAACTAGTCTGTACCCAAGTTCACGGGGAAAGAAGTATCAGTGTTTGTCACCATGGCTGTCCAAACCTTCCCAAATCTCTGTTGTCAGCATGCAGTGGTAAATTTGGTAACTGGGATATTTTAAATTCCAGACTGATTCTACAGCTTTCAAAAGCTGCTTTGTGGAGTTTTATTTTCACAGTGGGCTATGACAGTCCATCATTCTCTGTCCCCCAATGAAAGTGAGACTCTATCTCTTTATAAATAGCTGCAAGAGAGTCTCGTGGCAAAGGATGCCCTTCCTGAGCTAAATTTTGGGAGCTTAAAGCTAAGGGGTGTGCCTTTTACTACAAGACAGCTTTCAGCCAATCCTCAAATGTTCACTGGGCTGCCTCTAGGTAACTGGACTACAAAGAGAAAAGAAACATACAGGGCACTTATTACAAAGGGGTAGAGACAGGAAGCCAGGCAGTACCTAAACACAGGGCATCCGGCAGAACCTTACTACAGTACTTTCTAAAAGTGTCTAAAGCCACTTGAAGTGCTAAAATAAGGTGGAAACAAACAAGGCTGGAAGAAAGTGAATGATCACCGAAGACAAGTTGGAATGAGTGCTGTGTCAACTGCTTGGTAAAGTCCTTTTACTCTGTGCTATTATCACAGAACTATTAGTGGCATAGAAGGGGCTTCCAATCCAAATGGATTCACTGTTTGTTTGTTTTTTTTCTTGATTAGCAATCAGTAGGCAAGGCTTGGGTCAATAAGAACTATCTTAGAAATGTCTCCAAATCAGGATTCAAACTCATGTCATAACTCAACATTAACTTCACAAAACTGGAATCACAAATATGATTCTATCCAGGGTCTCTTATGAAGAAAGGTGGTCATAAATACAATGTACTTCTCTCTGTGGCCTTCAGACATACATTACAGGGGCTCAAATGTGCAGAGTGTAGACTGTAGCTGAACAGTAGCACGTTTTACATTAAGTTTCTGAATAATTTTAACATTTGCATAAGACTACTGTGGGGCGGATAAGGATACCACCACTTCCCTTGGCTTAGCCTACAGACTGTAGTCTGGGCCTGGCCCAGCCATGGTGTGAAAATCCTGACCTTAAGTCTTCCAAAAGCAAAGTCAATATTAAGTCTGTGACTGGGGTGTGCAATGAAGTCAGGTCACCCTGCTCCAGGAGACAGGGTCCCAGAGAAATGTTTACTGTGAATCTGATGGGCATAGCCTGGGTTTGCTGGCATGGGCTGTTCGCACATGGTTAGGTCACACTTGCCTCTCTGCTGTGGAGAGCCATTCCCAGGCATGCTGTCAACTGCTGCATGCTTTGTTTCCTGTAGGACTGCTCCAGGAACACATCAGACAGTAGGACGAAGCTCATGTTATTTCCCTTGCAACCCGAAGCTTTATGAATCGCGTCCAGAGCGCATTGCTACAACTTATAAAAGCCTCTGCCCACGAACTTCATTTGTAAGCAGCTATCTAAACATCATTAAAAACGTGTTCTTACAGAAGCTATGTACTTCAAGTAATTTGCAGCCCCAGGCTACTCATCGGGGATGTATTCCTCACAGTTAGTGCCATAAGTAGCATGCTGCAGATCTACCCAGGAGATCACAGGGCCGGTGGGAAGGCACACCTTTGTCATACATTCTGAAGACTTTGTCTCCATTCATTCCCAACCCCAAGTTGCCAACAGTGAGTTCAAAGAGCAAGAGGAGCCAGAGCTGAAGATTATAAATGGTGGGGAAGACAAAAACTACAGGATGATGGATAGACAAAGTCTTTTACTAATGTGGGTCACTAAGAACAGATATTTCTTGTTCCAGAGTGTTCTCTAGTTATGTCTCCCTCCACATAGCTTCCCCTACATCTCACTCCAGACTCCAGCTGCCTGAGACACTTTGTCCTGAAGGATCTTGGGATAATTTGATGTTATCCCAAACCAGCCCCCAAACAAGCCAACACCTTGCTTCCTTTGGGGATCATACTGCTAATATCCATAAGGTGCTCTCATTGTCTACTCCCCTCTCCCTCCTTTGTTCATTCCTACCTCCACATTCTGGTACCCACCTGCATCTCAAACTATAAGAGGAAGACAAATGGTCACAGGTGACCTGGAAAACTTACTTTTGCTGAAACTGAATGGCGCTCAAGAAACAGAATATCTAATGACAGTGAAGTAGACAGGATAGTTGGCAACTGGACAGACACAATGGAGCAATGAAAAACTGGGCCTCGTGGGGGCCCTGAGGACAGGAGGGGCCTTCTGGGAACCTTTAGATCACAGGAGCTGTAATTTCAGGGAAGATAGTGGGTCCCCAGGCCCTTCCTTCTCCTCCTCCTTTGCATCCTGACCATAAGTTTTGTTCCGTCATCACCATAGGCCCAAAGTCAGAGGATGGACAACTAAACAGGGACTGAAACTTTAAAAGCTACAAGGCAAAAACAAATCTCTTCTCTTTGTAAGCTGATTATCTCTGAGTTTTTGTCACAGCAACAGAAAGGGAAGTAACAGTGGTCAAGGTTGACTATATAGGAAAGCTTTCAAACTGACTTAGAGGAGGTCCTCCAGGACTGGCAGCCATTACTGTTAATGTTGTTACTACTGTGAAAATCTGGATTTCTTTGAAATGCTAACAGTTTTTTCACAAGTACGGAACTGACCACAAATCATAATTAAATATTTTTATAAATGAACACTGTTGAATCGAATTAGTTACCTCTACATAGCTGTGTGCCAAATGCCTGAGGGGTACAACTTATGACAAAAAAAATGGTTGTTTTGCTTATGGATTTAGGAAGTTTTATCCAGAATCATTTGTTCCCATTCACTTACAGTTAGGACATTATGGTAGAAGGGTCATTTGAAAAATGAAGGTGTGTGTCTTGTGACTTACAAGAACCAAAAAACAAAACCCGTCAAAGGTACATGGGCCCAGCAATAAATTTCAAAATATGCCCCCTAGTGACACATTTCTTAAAGCAAAGCCTCACCTTGTAAAGTTTCCAAACATCTCCCAAATACAGGCTAAAGAGAGGGATCAGACACAGTCATACTTCACAGAGACTTAGAGATTTGTGTTTTGACAGCAATAGAAACATTAAAGACGCAAACCCAAAAGGCTAGTGTATCCTATGCAAAGAAACACCTCCTTTCCATACCAACTGCTTAACTTCATACCCAACTCACCAACATTTTCTTCCAGATTAGGTGCAATCCTGTGGCACTACGAGTGTGATTTCAATCATTCAGATTAGGTGCAATCCCGTGGCACTACGAGTGTGATTTCAATCATTCAGGCTCACTCTTTTGTCGAACTATAACACTGGAGGTGACCTAGCAAAAGGATAAAGTGTGCCACCAAATTCAGGCCTAGTTTCTAGTCCTTGAAGCCAAGGAATGGGAAATTAGGTCATGCTTGCTTTAATCCTCATACAAGAAGCATGTCCTTAAAGGGGCAGGCTGTATTTCCTGCAGGTGGCTAGGTTCATCCATTTCAATGAAGTACAGAAGAATCCGAGCTCAGGATTCGTTGACCAGAATCTCACAATGAAGATCTACTTGGCCCTGGGCTATTACCGAGTCCATTGTGCCTCTTCTGGAAAAAGTAGGAACCTCATAGGCCAGCAGGCTCGGCCAGCCCTTCCCAGCCCTCTGCCACTACTCATGAGCCGCTTCATCACACATCTTTAATTATCCAAGAGAGGATGAGAAGACAAGAAACGGGTAAATTAAATTCCACTCTATCAATTTCATTTCTAGTTCATAGATTTCAGGATATAGAGGAAAATATTGAAAACTATGAGGTTTGGGGACAGCTTTGAATACGCTCACTGAAGCCAACAGAGCACAGTGCGCTATGAATATGCATGAGCCTGGAACACACACATGCATCTTCTTGGCACAGGGGAAAAGTTATCATTGTCATCACTGTCAGTTATATAGGAGCATTAGGGACCTGAGAGCAAAACATTTAAGACTATCTCTGCATCTCCTGAGTAACCAGGTAGTATAGTGCCTACACCTACTGATAATGGTGACAGTACATAGATACTGCCCACGGAGTCACATGTCATAATAAAGTCAACACACACACACACACACACACACACATCAATCAAAATATCATTCATCTCTACTTCACTGAACACACAAAACACCAGCCCAGCAATCCATGATTCCAATCTTAGACTCTGTCGAGCTCCCTCCTGAGTACAGCCGTGTCCTCATTTATTCCAGGGTTTCTAGGGTGCAGAAACCGAACAAGAGGGCACCACAATCAAAGAGTGCAAGCAAAGGTTTGCAGTAAGAAATCCTATCTTCCCGGGCTCCAATCTGATCTTCTGGTGCAGCGATAAAAACACTCACACCAAAAGCAACTTGGGGAAGAAAAGGGTTTATTTCATTTTACAGCTTCCGGGTCACACTTCATCATGGAGGCATGGCAGGGCAGCAGCAGGAGCAGAAATCCGGGAGGAAGGCTGCTTACAGGCTTGCTGGGTGGCTCGCGATCTAGCTCGGGCTCACCTTCCACAGTGGGTCGTGCACTCCCACAACAGCTATCAATTAAGACAGTATTTCACAGATACAGCCATAGACCAGTTAGGAAATTCCTTCCCAGGTGACTCTAGGTTGTGCTAAGTGGAAAAATAAGCAAACAACAACAGCAACCAACACAGCACTCTTTTTACTTAACTATCTATTTTGGTCATAAGACATCCACAAACCTCTGACGTGAAAATATGGTAGGGAAAGGTAAGATGGATGTTGCTTTCAAATGCTCACTGGGGTCAGCGTTACTTTCAAATCAGGTGACAACTGAGACACGGGACATTATCCTAATGGCCCATACAGGCTGAGAATCCCTGGAACCAGAGTGGTTTGGATTTGGGACTTTGTTCATATTAAATATAAGTAAATGCAAAGCTGTCTTGAAAAGAGGACCCATGTCTAAATTCATTCCTGTTCTCACAACCAAGATGGATGTGGCAACAATCTCAGCTCAGCTTGTCTGCTTTTTAACCGGGTGTACAATTTCTCACCTAGTGTATCATGTCTCTGCAAAAAAAAAAAAAAGTGTCAAATTTGGGTGCACTTCAGATTTTCAGACTATAAATGTTTATCCAGTGTTTTAATTAACATCAGTCATATTAATTTATAATTTTTCCAGTTTTCTACATCTGCTGCCAATATAGTTCTCACATAAGGTGTACAAGAGAATGATCTTTGCTTATGCAGATGCTGTGGTAAACTTCTCTCTAGAAATCTCTCTGTCAGCACAAGAGAATTAAAGACCTCGTCAATAACCTCAGCATTGGACTCTGGAGCCTGTGGAGAGATGTGAACATGTTGAAGTAAGAAAAAAAAAGTCAGGGCAAATCCAGAGTTCTTATCTCAGACTAGCACCATTGCTCCATAGGGGAAGAGTGGCCCAACACCTGGAGGTCAGTTCCACGTACCTCACAAACGAAGGTGGGCAGGACGTGAGCGACAGAGATGCGCTGGGCCCTGCAGAGGAAACTTGCTCATCCCCAGATCTCCTGTTCATTATCCTGTTTCCTTTTCAGCACCAGAGCACCTAACAACCACCACCTTGGTCATCGTGAACAAGAATCCTACCTCCACCTCTTGTACAGGCAACAAAACCGAGGTTCTTCCCAATTAAAAGCAAACATGCTGGAAGTAATCAAGCACGCAGTGCTACCCCCGTGTCTACACAGTCACTTCTGTTCCCTGCAAATGGGCGCAAGGAAAACCAATGCTTCCAGATCCAGGCAGCGTCCCAGTCTCTGGTCACAGCCCAGGTCTGCACAAGCTAGCATCAATAGCATTCAGCATTGACACCCTTCAGCAAGTTCCTCTTTGGCTGGCTCTTAAATCAATCTATTAACTATTTTAACTTTTTTTACTTAGGACTAGAAACATAGGTTGGTATTATAGCATTTGTCCCACAACGTGCCAGATCCTGGGCTGGAGGCCCATAATAATGACTTGATAAGTCCGTGGTCCTAGAACTTACTCAGATAACTCCAATTCTGCTATGCCTTCATTGCTCCTTGCAGAGCATATTCCCTTTGTTTCTGTGATTCATTCTGTGATTGACTGGGTTGGTACCATTTTTCATATCTGCTGAATTCATCACATGCTAGTCTGTTTCCTAACCTGCCTGTATCACTTCTCTGGGAGCTCATCAGAACCATTTGCCTCCTGCAGATCTCATAAGATCCTGATGCGGTCTTATGAGAGTTCATGATGTGCCAAGCAAATTTAACAGTCATTTCTGGGATCAGGAATTCTGCACAGGCAAACTCAGGCAGTGAAAGGGTAAACTAAACCCTCTTTCCAAGATGGCTTCAGAGAACCTCCCTGCCCCAGAGCTCTGCCCCTTTCCAGTGGGTTAGGGCCCCTGGAGATGGTACAGAACATTCTCTTCTGGTTACTCCCCTTGACCTCCATGACTGTGACCTCCCTCTTCTGATTTACACCCGACGTGTTTGAGTTCTTGGGACTGAACCCAAGTAGGCATTTCAAATATATTTTTAATAGCACAAATGTGATCCATTTTCCCAGGCTTTCCACAGACTGAGGAGTGAAGGGATTCACACTTTAATTGCTTCTCATCTTCAAGAAGAACGATGGAACTCATGTGTCGTGTTCTCACTGGATGTCCTAGCCATCTTGCTTTGGAGAGTGGCACTTCCTTGTGCATCTATGCCATGCATTCTGCCCTCTGGAACGGATAGTCCAGACTGCAGCACAAGAAAGCAATAGGTATGGAGTAGAGAATGCAATCATCAAGAGTCAAGAAGTTCAGAAAAACGGCTTCTCATCCCGCTGTCAGAGGGAGAGTGAGATTTAAAGCTCAATTCTCAAAACTCTTTGGGCTCTGATGGTATTTTGGAAAGTCTTTATCTCAATTGTACTAAGATTGAAGTGAAAGGGTTCATACACAGCACAGCAGGTTACTGGAGAGGTTCAGAAATTGTCAGGAATGGAATGGCTAGGAGCAATCATTCCTGAACAAAATGGGTAGAGACTGAGGGAGGGAATGAGGAGCCACAGTGGAGGTGTAGACGGGAGGGCAAGTGAGGCCAGGAAACGTGTGAGGTGCTTTACAGATTACTAAGCTCACCAAACTTGTAGCAGCAGGTCACTGTCACAAGGCAAATTTGACAGCCTGGAGGCCCACAAAGGCAGAGTGTGCCAGGTTTGGAGCTGTGCTTGTGGGTCTCCTGCAGAGAGGGGGACAAGGGCTGGGGAGGGAGAGGCAGCGTCTCAGGGAGCAATGAGGATGGAAACCCACTTCAAGGGCTTCTGCCATTTCAACATAAAGACAACCAACCGCGGATACAATCAAACTCTATTTTCTGTCGGCTTTAGTCTAAATGTGTTTCCTTGAAAAAGAAGAAATTCCAAAGCATGGAGGTAAGTGAGTGGAATGGTCAACTCTAAGAAGGATAACGAAATATGTCACCCCTTTCAAGGCTCAGAAAACATCCTCAAGAGTGGGCAGAGAGTCTAAGAGCGGGAGGTCGGAGGGGACACAGTGATTTCTGCACAGGGCAAGGCCATTATACTCGTAAGCTCACTGCAGCTGAGCTACCCGCACAATTTGTACAAGATTGGACCCCACAGCATTCCATCATTTGTGAGGCTCATGAGGCCCCTGACCACTTACAGAGGAAATATTGGGAGTTAACAAGTGGTAGGGAGTAAATGTCATTGACCTCCGTGGTAAGATGCCCATGTTCCAGCAAATAATGCCCCATATGCTCATGCAAGCAACCCTAATAAAACTCAGTGACACCAAAAAGAACAAAAGAGAGAAACATTAACATTGAGGGGATCTTTTGGAAAGGAGAAAGATCTCAGTGGGGAAAAGGGGAGGGGGCGGAGAAAAACCAAAATGCCAGTATACCTAAAGTTTTCAAAGTATACGTATTTAATTTTAAGGGGAGGGGGAATAGATACTGAGAAAGATGCTGGGGTCGAATGTCAGATACTAAACCCAGAAAGCAGCTCAGAGCTACTCCAAAGCACATCCATAGTTAAATGAAGACAAGACATCTGAGAAGGGCTTATGGGAAGTGAGTCAAAAATCTGCTGACAGAGACTGCAAGCATCAGTCGGTTGTTCAAGGGAAGAGAGTCATCTCAAACAAAAGCATGGTTTTATTTCATTATTATGTGAACTTTAATTAAATATTTCCATTTTCACAGTCAGACAAATGATGCCCATTATCAGGAGGCTTTGTGCTGACTTTAGGCGACGATTTGGCAGAACACACACATAGATCTTAAGTTTTCAAACCCTCAGACTCATCAGTGGGAACAATGAGAGTGCATCAATACCGTGACTGATTCCAGATCATATCTGTTCATCCTAATGATAGCACAGGACAAAATACTTTAGGCAAGGACCCCATTTGAGAGGGTTTCATTTAAATCTGGTAGAACGAAGGGCCCAACTCTCAAAACATATCTTCTCAGAACCAAGTTTTCTGAGTTGCCTCAGAAGGGGGGAGACGATGAAGTCCCTGAGCTGATGAAGCCCCTGAGCTGATGCGTTCTGAAGGTCAAATCTCCCAGGACATGCAGAACAGTTCCAGAATGGGCACGTGACTAAAGGTGGACTAACGAGGCTCCTCCTGGAACAGCTGACGTCAGATGCGGGGAACAAAACTCAAATAACCCCACACTATCTCCGGATAGGGTACACTAAGGGTTTTTTTTTATTAAAAGGAAGAAAACTCACAGATCATAACGAGGAAACAGGAACGGGGTCCAACATACAGATGGGTGAGCGAGAAGAAGCGAGGCCGAGAGGGCGGTCCCGCTGGCCTTTTGGTACCCAAAGCCACGCCCCACCTTGTCCAGCCTCTCAAAGGCCATTGGCTGAAGGAGGTTCCCCATCACTGACCCACCTCACTCAATTCTGGCTGGGGTGTCTCATCTAGAAGAAACACCCTATGCTTACAGACAACCTGTCTCCAACAGAAACCGGTTAATATGAATATAAAGCTACTGGAACCTGAACCTCAGTGACTTGCCTTGGCGAGTTCACTTACTCAAATCAACAGATCCTCCTGTGTGAGTCTAAGCCCATCTGGGTCTTAATCTAAGTGTCAGTCAGTATTTGAAGAGCCTGTCAAAATCAAATTCTTCACAGAATACAAAAATTCTATTTTTGGTGTTCTGCCTCCATACAGGGGTATTTGTTTTTTCCTTATGAGCTCATGTTTCAGATTAAGCTCTGATAATTCCCAGTCAATTAGCTTTAATTTATAATCAGTGAGATAGGCACAGAGTAGGCAGTGAAGAGCTTGCAAGTGCAGGCAGAGAAGTTTCCAAAACCCAAATCTAATTATGTCACCATTTAATGATCTCTGATTTTCCTTAGAAAAAATTCAATTCCAGTTTTTGTAGTTTTTGCCTTCAGTTCCTTGTTCTGTCATCTCCTTCCCCATGGGTTAAGTCTGCAGCCAGTGCTGAACTCCTTTCAGCTCTACAAATATTATGTTTTTTGTCTCTTATGGGATGTATAATAATAGTGTCTCATAATTTGTGGCTTAATTTCCAGAATCATGAGTATATTCAAGCAGCAAAGAAAAGGTTGCAGGAATTAAGGAAGCTAACAAGTTGACTCACAGATGGAGAGGTGACCTGGGGTGAGGGTGGGGCACCAGTGTCAGTTCAAAGGTTTCTACAAGTGAAAGATGAGGTTTATTGATGCAGGGCTCATAAGCATAAAGCTGTAAGCCAAAAAAGAAGGTAGGTAGGCCACTGAAACTTCAAAAAGTAAGGAAATGGATTCTCCACATGTACGTGCAAAGGAACACAACCTTTCCAACATTTTTAAAATATATATATGGTTTTAACTGAAATAGAATTACTTCACTTTCCACCTCCTTTTCCTCCATCCAGCTCCTTCCATTTTCCCCCATTCTCGAGTTGATAGCCATTTTTTTTGGTTATTGTTATATACATATACATGTATGTATACATATGCAAATATACAACACATATATACACACAAATGAAACCAACCTAAATCTTGGTTTTACTTCAGGGAGCACCATGGGTGGAACGTCTGACCTCCAGAACTGTAATCTATGAATATTCTTTTTTCTTATTTCAAGCTAAGAAGTGTCTGGTGGTTTATTACAGCAAACATAAGAAACCAACATATCTGTCTAGAACATTCTTGCTTGCTTCATCCTCCTACCATACATCATGGCCACCTCTGAGTGCCCAGAAAGCATTAAGAGACTTTCCAATAGTGTTTTCCCCACAATAAGTTTCCAACACTGCTATCAGAAGGTAACATTTAAAAAAAAAGTATTGGGCAAAAGGAACCAGAAAAAGAAGTCAGGTTGGGAGCTGTGTTTCTGAGCTACCAAAGAGGAACGGTGGAGGCTGGTGTCTGTTCTGGGCTCAGCAATAGATTTCTACAATTCTAACTGCCACTGCGTGATGAGAGTCACCTCTACACTTGTGTACATCCCCGGAAATGGTAATTTCCTTGGGGATTGGCACAGTCACTGGTGGTGACTGTGCACACCACACAACAGAGCGCCTGATGAGGAGGAGATTTTGGGTGACCGTGCAATGAGTGCATCATTAATAGATTGATGCCGGGATGCCATTCTCTCTGTAGAACTGTCAGCTAACTGACTGTAGGCACAGCCCAACCCAGTAGGAGGCTGGGGTCAAGGGCTTTAAGTCTTATCAAGCTGTAACTCAGATTAAATGCTACACATTTGTAGAACTAAAAGTGAGTTCTTACATGGGATTATAATAATCAGAAATAACAAACTATATTTCTATTCAGTGCTGGTGCCCTCTGTCACTAGTACCCCTTTTGTTCCCATATGGTTCAGTGATGATCTTCGGTGGTCAACACAATTTCCCATGCCTGCATTAGTAAGTAGTTCCAACAGCCTCACACAGAGGGCTTGCAGTAACTCTACTTAGCCACAAGCATTATCTTTGAAAGCCCTGGAATCATTTACTAGATTAATTCAAAAAAACACCTCTGGTGGTCCTTGGAAAGAGACAGAGCTGACACCCAAGTGATGGCAGCCAGAAGCAGGGGATCCCAAGCAAGCAGGCAGGACAGGGCATGGCTGGCCGGGTAGATTGTGCAAGGTGAGGTGACTTCAGAGGCAAGGACTACAAAGAGATACCTACACCTTTCTCGAACTGCAAAAGGTTGAGAAAACCTCAGAGAACAATGGAGGGAGAAGGCAAAGCTGTCAATGAAAAGACTGAGATCAACAAGAAGGACAAGAATAGGGCATTTCAAATGGGTTTGCCTGCTTCACTCTCTACCGCATGAACAGCACATCAGCTCTAGAAACATCACAGATCTTTACCTGAGCAGTTCTTTGGTGGGTTTGGCATGGACTTTGATGATCACTTAGCTAATGACTGAACACTCTCACTCTCACTACTCATACCAATCATAGGAACACTGTTACTTAAGGACTTAGGGACACTGGGGCAATTTTATACCTGAGGCTCTAACTTGACCCCTACAGATAAGACCATCATCTGTACATACTCTGAAGTAGTCATCAGGGTTGTCAAGGCCCGTCAGCTCCCAGATACTCTCGTGGCTGGACCCTAATGGCAGGTGAGACCAGTAATAAGGGATCTCAGTAAATAAACAGTACTGATTTCATGAATGATTAATGAGGCATCATAAGAAATCTTTCCTTTCAAGAGCAGGGGAAGGCATTGGTGGCATATATGTAAAAAATAATCCCAAAGAATACAACGAAAGCCTTTCAGATCCTTATATGAATTTAGTAAGAGTATGTGGAAAATATCTGAGTCTATTGCAACAGGTAAAATGTGAATTTTTTCAAGTTAACACTTAGACTTGCACTAAAAACAATGATGAAGAGCATTAAAAACAAATATCACAAGTGAGGGTAGTTAACACTCAAGGAACAAAAGTTTAAGTAATACAGAATCAGAACAAAGCATTGAGAAAAGGATCTTGTGAAAGATGAAGCCTCTCCCTGGCCGACAACATGAAACTGTATTCAACTCTATCATTATTGAGAAAGTGAATATTCTTTTTGGATTCTTTCGGAAATTTCCTATCTCTTTGAAAATTGAAGTCTATAATTTAAATTAACAGCAAAGAAGTGAGACAAGAATGACTCATGTTGTCACTGGGGATGTAAATCAGTAGAATCATTCTGGTTACAGCTTGCACACCAAAAATAAGAAGTCACCTATTATTTGAACTCAGTTCCAATCCCTGGATGATAATGCTCATTAGGATCCAGAGTCAAGAGTACCCATAGCAGCATGGCTCCCTAGCAGCCTGCACACAGAAATGACCCAAATGCCTGGCAAGAAAAATGGACGAGCAAATGACATCTGCCCACAGCAATATCTTCGGGCAATGCAGATAAGCTAGGTAGAGTTAGTTACAGAGTGCATTCTTTAAGTCTTAATGGTGAGAAAATAGTTCACGTAGAAGTTAGTATAGACACACAATTCTTTCTGGATGAGGTTTCGAAGCAAGCATCAGCCTGAAGTCAAGATACACAGAGATGATCTTTCAGCAGAGGATTTCTATGGGGAAATGGAGCGTATAAACCAGGAGACACAGATCTGAAAGGTTCCTGAGTGTGCGGGGGACAGACAAAGGGGAGGAGACAGGAGGGTAGGCAAGCTGTTTGAGGGTTCCTCTGTGATGGAGGTCTCGCACATGACTGGAGAGTTCTGTTGGCCAAATTTCAAAGGTTGATGTATAAACACTCTGTAACACTCTCAGCCTTGTGGTTCAGCTCTTGCTCACGAGATGGTTTCAGATCAGGCCTAAGTTCTCTATGGCTCTTGGCTTCATATTAATTGGGTGTGACAGGAATGGCTCCACTCTGGATAGCCAACTTTCATTAAGGATAAACTAAATCAGAGTAAATACACACATAGGTGTTCAACCTCATTTCTGAGAAACAATAACGTTACAGACATAAAACTCAAAAGGTGCTTATCTCTGAGGAGAGACACAGTTAAGAATGGGAAAAGGTAATTGGGAGCTGCTTAGCTATGGTCAGGGCTCGGCTTCTTGAACTGAGTGGTGGTTAAACAGATAATGACCTCACCACCATCTAAATGTGCATCCATACATTATCCACTTCCCTACAATTAGTTGTAATGAGCAACGTCTGGAGCACTGCCCTGAAGTCTTCATCTCAGTGGGTTACACACTAGGGAGGATCTGTCACAGAGGCAACTTGAACACTGCCCACATTGTCTTCACCTTTCCATGGAAATTTAAAGTAATTAAAAGATACATCCAGTATCAAGAGGCATCATCCTAGACCACCTCTGAGTAGCACATGGCCGGGAAACAACTGAACTACAGGTGCTAAATCAGGCAACCCAGACACACTTATGGCGGAGGGCGGGGGCCGGAAGTATGGCTGCTGTGGTTCTTGTCTACCCCAAATATAGGTGAACATAATTGACCAGGCTGGAGATAGTTTCAGAAGACCTGGGTCCCATTTACAGCACCCACATCAGGCACATTAAAGACAGATAACTGGAGGTTGAGAAGCTGCTGCATCGGGTATCATTTCAACAAAAGGATCATGGTGTAGGTAGGTAGACTAGTGTTCATTTTCACTCAGCCTTTCGGCCCATTTTAGGACTGTGGTTTAAATCATTTATCTGGCTCTTCCTTTTGTACAGACACAATCATGGGAAGCATGAACAAATTACTCCACTACACAATTACACAATCAAACAGCTTTGTAATATCTAATCCTGACTACCCTATTTTCCTGGTTAGTTGAATAGTCCACAATTTTCTGAGAATTTCAATGGTTGGATTAATCTACACATCTATTTCAAAAACATTTTAAAGTCCGTGATTTTGCTTTAACTGCCCTCCCTGATGACAGGCTTTGGTGACTCGACACCAATACACCTGCGCTATTTTCAATTTTAAGATCGAACAATGAATTTTTATTTAAGCAATCAACCACATTAATATGCTACTTGGATTTTCAAAATACCACAACTTCTTAACACTAAATAGTTACTTGTACACCAATTACAGTAACACATAACTATTGCTCATCTGAATAAATGTTCACCCAAATCCCAAATAATGATTGGGAAAAAATCATAAAGAAAAGATCATTAAGAAAAACTAATGGACTGGCCTGATAGATCAGTTAGTAAAATGCTTCTCTTACCTAAGTATGAGGACATGAGCTCAGCCCCCAGAACCCACAGAGAAGGGCTAGGCGTCATAGTCTGCACTTGCGGTCTTCTATCAAAGTGGAGACAGACATATTGCTATGGCTCCCAACTGAGTGAGCACAGGCCAATGAGAGAACCTCTTTCAAAAACACAAGGTGGCATCTGAAGAACAACAGCAGATGCTGTCCTCTAGCCTCTGTATATTTGCATGCAACTACACACCACATATATACGGGTAAATGGACACACAAAATAAGGAAATGCAAACCTTTCCCCAGAAGGGGCATTGAAACACTTTCATCATATCCTTCTACATAGCATGCAATGCTGTGCAGAATGCAATCATAATTCAAATTTTATAATCTGCCTTTCTCTTAGTTAACATTATCAGCTCTTCTTTTTGTTTGTTTGTTTGCATTTTTGGGATTGTAACTCAGGATCTCATGAATACTAAACACGTTCTTTCTGACTGAACTCTATCTCCAGCCCTAGAAACAGCTTTAAGTATCAATAAACGCCTATGGAAAGATTTCTTTTAATGGCTTTAGAGTATTCTAATACAAAACAATCCAGACTATGGCAATCTCCTCCAAAAGAGAAAGGGTTCAACTATCTAAAGATTAATCTAAATTTGATGTCAAAATAACATCCTCTATTTGTGGGAAATTTCCATAAGAGGCAACTCCATAGCCAATGAATATAAATGAGTGGTTGCCAGGGACTAGGGAAGGAAGGACAGTGGGAAGTGACTGTTTACTGTATATGGGATTTACATTGAGGGTGATGAGAACTTTCTGAAACTAAATTGTAGTGATGGTTGTACCAAACCATGAATGTGTTTTAACACACACACACACACACACACAAAAAAAAAAAAAAAAAAACTTAACAATAGAATTTTAGGAAAAAAATCCAAAGGAAGACTGTAGTGATATTTCATTTGTATTTTAATAAATGAAATTTGCCTGAAGATCAGAGCTTAAAACAGCTGCCCTGGTCAGCCTTATAGACCAGGCAGTGGTGACACACACCTTTAATCCCAGTAGCCATGCCACTTTGCCATAGAAACCAGGCAGTAGTGGAGCACACCTTTAATCCCAGCACTAGAGAGGATTATAAAACGGGAGGAGACAGCTCTCAGTCTCATTCTGAGGATTCCTGGAGGCAGGATCGCTATTTCGGACTGAGGTAGAGGTAAGAGCCAGTGGATGGCTGTTTTGTTTTTCTGACCTTCAGGCTGAATCCCAATATCTGTCTCTGGGTTTTTATTAGTCGTGCTACAAATGGTGCCCA
This sequence comes from Ondatra zibethicus, assembly GCA_004026605.1. Taxonomy (NCBI): domain Eukaryota; kingdom Metazoa; phylum Chordata; class Mammalia; order Rodentia; family Cricetidae; genus Ondatra; species Ondatra zibethicus. Next base: position 5,043 of record PVIU01027349.1, on the reverse strand, counting down.
AATGTTTGGCAAGAATTTCTACATAAAGCCCAAGAAAGCTTAAAAAAAAAAAAAAGGATTCTAGACAAACAAGAACAGAATCAAACACAGCTTCTTGGTAACCGTCTTTCCTCTGACAGGCTCTGTGTGCTAGCAATGAGCAAAGTTGTGGCTCCTTTCAAAGAGGCTTCCTGTTAGTGGTAAAAACCTCGCCACTCTTTTAAGAGGCTGTGCCACCAAACACTTAAATGGTGTTTATGAGCAGCCGGCAGCATGCTTCTTGGTGGGCATCAACCCAGAAGCTTCACATAGTTGCCACATAAACGTGGCTCCCACCAGTACATCCACTATGACCTAGACTCTCAGGAAGGTAAGGAATGGGGTGGAGACAGCTGCCAAAGCCACAGCTTTAATCCTGGCCATAATGTTTAGCAGACTGAAGACTCATGTGGTCAGAAAAAGATAGATATACTGTAAAGACAGATTCAGACAAAAAAAAAAAAACCTCTCGAAATGGTTTATGGTATATTTAAAAATATGTGTAGGCTTTGGAGAGAAAAGAAAAAGGATAGAGAAAATCCTTAAAAAATAAAAATAAGTAAGAGTAGCAGGGCATGGTGGTGTACGCCTTTAATCCCAGTACTTGGGAGGCAGAGGCAGGTGGATCTCTGTGAGTTCAAGGCCAACCTGGTCTACAGAACAAGTTCCAGGACGGTCAAATTTACACAAAGAAACCCTGTCTCAAAAAGTCAAAAATTTTAAAAAAAAGATAAAAGAAACAGTGTAAGAAAAAAGCCACATAAAGATGGGAAATACACAGAGAGTCTGGATATTATGTGTTATTGTGTCTTAGAATGTTTGACTGCTGAGGAAGGAGCAACAGCTGCTAAAAGACATTTGATTATAAATGCTGCTGGATTAACCCAACATATATATTTTGAAAATGTCTTGATTTCAAAATTTAAGTCAAAAGATACATTACTTTGGAGAAGAGTACTTACTTTTGCTTCCACAGGAAATGAAAGGCTGTGGATTTATTCTTGGTTAAGAAAAATAATGTTTGATGGAGGAAGACCCCCTGAGAAAACTCCAATGGGAACAAATGGCCCAGATGATCCTACATTTTAGAACACCTCTGTTGCAGTTTCCTCTGAGTTCTGCATCCAGAACAGCTTCAGGACTGCTGGCTGAGATGATCCAGCCTCACAGATTACTCCAATCATGATTTGACCATAATCCTAAATTTCCTTTGGGTCCTCATAAGATTATCAGTATCCCCCAATCAGCAGGAAGTAACCTAGAAAAGTACACCCACATTCCCAGAAAATGGATTATGGATGTTTATCTTTGGTTAGAGCGTTTGTTGCAAATTGTTATGGATAATGGTCAAGAAAAAAGCTAAATGCATGAGATTAGATTCAGGGTTCTTGTTTTGAAAAGACAAAGGGGGAAATACTGTGGGATAATGTTCTTGTACACTGTAAAAATCTGTCACTTGTATTAGTTTAATAAAATGCTGATTGGCCAGTAGCCAGGCAGGAAGTATAGGAAGGGTGACCAGACTAAAGAATTCTGGGAAGAGGAAAGGCTGAGAGACCCAGAAATCAGCCAGACACAGAGGAAACAAGATGAGAATGCCTCACTGAGAAAAGGTACCAAGACATGTGGCTAAACATAGACAAGAATTATGGGTTAATTTGAGTTGTAAGAGCTAGTTAATAATAAGCCTGAGCTAACAGGCCAAGCAGTTTATAATTAATATAAGCCTTTGTGTGCTTCTTTGGGACTGAATGGCTGCAGGACCAACCAGGTGGGACAGAAACTTCCATCTACAGAAGACATTGACAATACTGAAATTCACCAACATTGCTCTGATTTTATAAGTCAAAACCAAAACCGGGCATTTGAGATGTATACTCCTAACTATAATGTTGACTCAGCTGATAGGTATTTTGTTTTGATTTCTGAACAAATGTATCTAAGAGTAGCAAGTGTAAAACAAGAATAATGCATTTTCCAGTTTGAATTGATATGTGGGTCTACTAATCTTACTTAAGCCAGAAGAGCCAGTCACTACAAAGGGAAGCAGTCTAAATGCTTATAGGTATAAGCTACATACTTACTGGTACTAAAAGAACAAAGAAGAATATTTATGATGTAACTTTTCTTTAATAAATTATAATGGCTATAAAACAATAATATTAAAAATAATATTAACATGAAATTAACATTCAAATATGTTCTCATTGTGTCTTTTATCATAGGGAATAACTAATATCAGTATTGATATCAGTTCACTACTCTGAGAGCCCTGAAGTGACTCTTTAAAGAAATGTGAAACTGTGACAAAGCATACAAATGAAATGTACCTGTCGTAACTATTTTATGGGCTCAGGTCAGCAGCGTTAAGTGTATTTCCACTGCTGTTTATATAATAGACTATAATAAAAGTTCTCCCACAATTCATTCTGTCTTCTGCTTCCCCCTTTATGTTAAGATAGCACATCACAAACCCATTCCTGCCTATCATTCAAGCAGAAGATACTTCACCAAGGAAACCAATAGACAGCACGATCCTTCCCATGACTACATGGAGCATCCAAGCCTCAGTAGGAAAGCCTACCTCTCCTCAGTGGGAAAGCCTACGTCTCCTCAGTAGGAAAGTCAACCTCTCCTCAGTGAGAAAGCCTACCTCTCTTCCATGAAAGCAGGCCAGAAACCTCACAAGTCAGGGCAAATGGATAGTTCAAGTTAATCCCTAGCAGGTTCCTCAGACAGAGGGGGCTTCCAGCACAGTGGCAGCAGTCCCTGAACTTGGAATCAGCTGTCCTTAAGACAATGGCTACAGCAGTCATTGGGCTGTCCAGAGTCGTACATCAGCCATCCAAACCTTCATGAATAAAGGCAAGCTTTGGGGCTGTTTCCCGGGTTCCACGGCTCCTGATGCCACAGTAGATTCTTCCCCACCTCTGGAGGACAGAGCAAGTCAGTTGTTTCCAACTGAATTCTTTCAGAGGTACCAAGTAAAATTCTACATCCCCTAGCACATGCGATTCACTGACTGGTAAGCCACGGTGGACATTCTGCCCTGCGTGACAAAGCTCCCCAATGGGGTCATCTTCAATTATAGAAGATCACTGTAACAAAAAAGCCAACAAACTATGAGGCAAAGGTAGGAGTCGCCTGGGTCTTAGGGAGAGATGGGCTTTGGATGTATACATATTAAACACAACAGAAACAAAAGCAAATAGGTAGAAATTTCTGCCGAAAGTAGTGGGAACTGAAAAAAGACAAAAAGCAAACATCCAGTTATCCCAGGAAATGATGAGGAGACTTCACAGGTGAGCTTATCTTCAGGATCAATGAACGAGATGAAAGGACCGGGCACCTGCAGGTGCACTACACTAACAGAGCAAGACTGGAGAAGGACGAGGTCAGGGGCATCAAGCATAACTCAGGGCAGGCACCTGACTCACCAGGACCCAAGTAACAGGACAGGCAAAGAAGTTAAAGGTAGGGATGATTCTGTGCTGGACACGTGGCATTGTGAAGCCTTTCATTCTCCCTGGAGAATTCCAGAGACCACCACCGCAGAGCAGCCCAGAGGTGACATGACCACAGTCAAGGAAAGAGGGCTGAAGCTGAGGCATTTGCATACATCTCGTGGATTTGAAATATAAGAATAAGGACAATATTCACAGTCATCCTGTTATGATAACTAATCGTTTTTGGCTCTTAAAAGTTGGGGCCAAGGAGAGGACTCAGTGGGTAAATCACTTGCTATGCAGGCCTGACTACCTGAGCTTTGATCCCCAGAAACCATGAAAAAGCTGGAGGTGATAATAGAAGTGTCTGCCATCCTAAAGTGCCCCTACCAGGAGGTGGGAGGTAGAAGATGGAAGAATCAACAGGGACAGTGACACTGTGACAGTGGACACTGGAAGATGGTCAGGATTGTATGGTGGAAATGAGTAAAAGACTGTGTCCCAAAAAAATGGAAGGGTGAGGAAAGCAAGGGTCTCTAGAGTTGTTTCCCAGAAAATGGATGCAACCAAGGCTGGATGCATCTGACTTTAATGTGATGGGAAAGCATCCAGAGTGGGTTGGACCCTACCCATTCACATGAGAAACAGTGGCCGCCTTTGGCCTTTGCCTTCCTCCTAGGATGGCTGGGTAGCACCCTGTTTCCCAGTGTGGCCTGCTGGATGGAGTAAAGAGAGTTGTGGCTCACTCCTCCAGTATTAGCCACCTTAGGTACAGTCTAGGTCCCAGGCATACCCTGCCTTTCTGACTACCTTTCCTGAGTCACACTGAGTATTGCCATCATGCAAGGTCTTGCATTTAATCCTCCAGGTGACATAAGTGCTTCTCAGGGCTTCAGGTAAAGGGGTGTCCAGCTGGAGATACAGTTCCACCTGTCACTTGAGGGCACATAAGAAGACCAGCCTTACATAAGTACTAACTCAGCTCATCGCTGAGGTTCAGTCAGGCCACCTGCTGACATTGGTCAATTCTTAATTCCATCACTGACTCAATACCCATCACTTCTGTGAAGCTGATCATCGTCTTTAATGCTGTGTGAGGTTTGAACCCAAATTCACAAGAACAAATTCATGTTTCCAAAGCAGTTAGGATAACACGTACTAGAAAGGAGTGAACAGCCACCATTCAAAAACGCCAGCACATCTAGAATGCACCAACACGCATGTGCACCCTACGTCAGTCTTCAGATAGAGCACCGCAATCAGTAGGGTAGCAGAAGAATCTACAGAGAGAATTCCTACATCAAATGATACTGCTGGCCTCCAACCTACCACCAGAAATGGAAAATCAATGGATGGAGAGCAACGGCTGCCCAAAGTTCCTGCCAGCTCAGGAGACAAAAAAAAGCAGCCAGCACCATCGGTGAGTCACTCGGCCTGGTTCCTAGGGTCACACAGGAGCACTGTTCCACACCTGGGGCCTTTGGACAGAAGAGCATTGTGAAATGTATCTGCCACCTGCCTTCTAAGTCATGATACGGACTACGATAAGGCTCCAGAGCTCACTGCTACTGGCGCCCAC